>PKRV01001153.1:1152354-1289822 GCA_003709505.1 Hyphantria cunea
ATAATACCTTCTGACCTACTCGAAATATATTATTTAGTTTAAAAAGCAACGTACAAAATGTTAGGTAATACTTCGTTTGAGGATCGCTGAAGCCTGTGATAGGCATAAAATTGCCTGTCTTAGAGTTCATCAGGTTCCTAGCTCCCAACCAGATTATTATCCAATAACAGTACCTTGCTTTTGGATGAAAATTAATATATCGCTTTTTACCCCTAACAACGAGTATGAAATAATTAATGACTAATTAAAGTGTAAAGAAGAAGGATAATAAGGCTCTCACTAACTTGGTTTTGTGATTAACGATCCTGACTGCTATTTCGCTCGATGTGGTCATGGATTCAATTCTCACACAGGCCACATATTATGTGATGATTGTGGTCTAGAAAAAAATTATATACTGATTGACGAAATCAATCTTTCCTCTAGATGAAAGACTAGATATTTGAATGGAATGTTAGTAACAGATATTCTGTTAGCGACAATTGCTTAGCTCATTAATTTATTCAACGTCCTCTAAGGAACGATACCCTTAGTTCAATTGTCATTTCAAACCCCGGTCCCTTGTGCGACATTTTTGTATTTAGATTGTATTGAATGCGTGTTCAATACTAATATGGAGTGTAGTTGGCCTTGGAGCCAGCCATTACGGTTTTGTAATGAGCATCCATTTATTAGTTGTCTTATGCGAAGAACGCCTACATAGTAAATTCTCAAATCTTTAAACATTCATAACAATACAATGACGCTGAGATTATTATAATTGCTTAATCTAGAAGTTTCGATTATAATGACACACTATTTCAAAATTTAAAAATAAAAGTAATTAAAATTCTCTACTTATCAAAATAATTGGCGTTTACTAAAATTAAAAATATATTAGTTTCTAAAAATGTAACATCTGTAAGAATCGAGAATATATACGGCCCATGATTTATTAACAAATGAAAACGAAAGCAGGGTCTGATACTTATATTTAGTCATTATGGGCCTATTTCCGTAACAGAAGTGCACAACAGTATTATAACTCGTACTCAATGGTGTGACGTCATGGTATTGATCTCACTGGCTGCTAGCAAAATGTCCTCAATACACACATCACAAACCTATAGCAAAAAATAAAAAGGTTTATCTTAAATATAATTAATGCAGGTCTAAAACTTATATTAATATTTGAAAATATTTCCAATTCAAAACTATTACTACGATATTAATACGATTTTTCTACTGGCAATACTAAGTAGACGTAATAACATTTTAGTGATTACCTACCCCTAGTAGTGGAAAGCGCATGCGTGGAAAACATGGCGAAATGGCGACGACCTCTCTGCAGGGTGGTAGTTGCGATAAGATACAGACACGGACTGTGTTCTTCGCGTTAAAATGTGTATTTATATTAAGAATTTTTTAAATCTTTAAAACAAATACATTTTTAATCGCTGCAAATACATTTTTTAAATTAAAATCATTAATAAAACTTCGAAATAAAGTATTTTTTTTGGCAAAAAGTTGCTTACAACAAAGAGGTCACAATTTTCAAGCTACGTGTCTGTACTAATTTGCATTCGGCCACTGTCGGAGACGTTCGCGAATTTCCGTGGAGTTCGCCTTCCAACCCTTGTCGAGATGCTTCTATCACAAACTGAAAAATCTTTACAGTATTTCCTTGATTTTGCGCAAAATTAACGGTAGTTAAGTGAAAATGTGGTTGTTAAAATGTATTATTAATAAAATTTATATAAAACGTTGTTAAATTGTGATTTAAATAGGTTTGTTCTGTGTTAGTGGGAGTTATTTTGTTGTGCTTACACACTGTGCTGTAGGGGGTGAACGAAGTTCGATACTAAGGTAAAATCTACACCAACTAAATGTATTCGGTGGAAATCTTATAGCCCTGTTAAACAATTTCACAGGTGTTTTTCCTGTTATAATATAAATGAATAATAGTAATTCAGAAAAGGTGAAGATTTGCTTGATATATTAAGCATTTTTTTTCGTTACAGGTTTAAAGCCATGAAAGCCGTCGATGACGACGATGACTGAAATAGGGGAAGTCAATAGGATGTTAGGTGAGTTTCATTTGTTTTTTATCCATACCTTACAAACAAACCAGTTATGAAACCATCAAAATATCTTTCTTAGTACAAAATAAACTCTTATCCAGTGATATACGTGAAAGTTAGGCTTTATCATCAGTTTATCCTTTGACAGTTCTCGGCTGAATACAGGTCTTTAGTTAGAAAGGAGGTTTTTATAGAGATTGTTTAAAGTTTTCCTTCTTTTTACAGTACTATAGAACAGAATCTACTATCTTAGTCGGGTCTGATGATACCCACACTATAACTAGCTACACTTCGTAATCTTAATCCGGCTTATGTTTATATAAATCTGAAAACACGTAATAGAAGAATAAAATTATAATATTTATATGCCGATCTCATAAGTCAATTCGTAACTTTTATTATATAAGGTACCTCTACCTACTTGTATACTTTGGCACACTATACTTAGTACCTATATCGCCATTAAATCAAACAGAGGCGGGAGGGTAAATTTATACCACCATATCGATTCCAGCTTATATCCAGTGTTACATCGTATGGTGTAGATTACTGTAAATAGGGAGCTATTTTGCCCTCAGTTTAAAAAGTTTGTTTTTAATAACTGTAAGTTTTAATTGTTAATATATAACTTATTTTTCTACCTTCGGCATTACTTTCATGTTATAAAAATGCATGGTGTTAGATGCAAGGCACGAATGTAGAAGAGGGATTATCATGTTATGTTTGGTTTTCTATAATGATTAAAGGATTTTGACCACTAAATGAAGCGATCAATATAAAAGCTAACTTTAAAGAAAACGTTTTATAAATGTATAAATAGTACGGGTCTCACGATTCCTGTCTCGGAGGCGCAGTGAAACGTGCAGGGAATAATTGTATTTATTGGATTTAAAAAAAAAATACAATATATTTAAGTAAGAATGTTTTCAATAAAAGAACTAATGGCTTAGTCATGTTTCCGGCGAGTACTCACTCGTGTATTGTGTACGCACTGTGTCTTTGCGATTGTTTTTTTTTATATGGTAGAGTCGCAGGCACTTCCTTTTTGTACATGTGGTGTGGACACTTGAAGAACATATTTGTATTCGTTAGTCTTTAATGAAGAATACTGTCAAAAAAACGACAGGTCGAAAGATCTTACACAGTTTAATGTTACTTATATATTTTATTACTCTAGTTACAGTTTCTAGTAATGGCATTAGTAAGTCAATCGGGATAATTCATAAAAGTTTATTTCAATAAGTGATTAAGTATTGTTAAGTGTTAAGTCAACTGCTCGGTGGCGCAGCGGTAGCGTATGCGAGTGCCGTTCTTGTGGTCTCGGGTTCGATTCCCTGGTTGGGTCAAATGTTTGTATGATTTACAAATATTTTTTTCGGAGTTTGGGTGTTTTCTATGTACGATATGTATGTATTTACAAAAAAAAAGTATATATATATTTATATAAGTTGTTTAGTACCCATAATACAAGCTCTGCTTAGTTTGGGACTAGATGGCGTTGTGTATTAGACGTCCGAAATATTTATTTTGTTAATGTTACCAACATAAAACATTAAAACTCAATTTGATCCCAGTTCCTACAGAAAAAAAAACTGTATAATTAGGTACACAAATTGTTTTCTATCACAGTTATCTTAATAGGTAAGTACGTTGATTACTTGCTAGAAATTGCTGCTAAATGGCTATAGCGTTCTTGAATATGAAACATTATTATTAATAACAATATTGGTACCTTTTTTTGACGGGGGGAAATTTTCATGAATGTCCTCTTCCCTGAGGAGAGGCCGTCTCTCATCTATGCCAGGGATCACGGGAACTTAATAGGCATTCGCAATTCCCGACTGGAACATTATTGGTACCTACGTTTACTTTCGAAGTAATCTTTTGTTTTGCGTACTTTTTATGGATATAGGCTTCATAATGCTTAGTTCCTAATTAAATGTCACGCCCTGGCCTATAAATTACCTCTGCGACAATCGATATTCACAATCTTTTCGTCTTGGGTTTTCAAAATTAAAATCGTAATGCAATTTCTTAATGAGTTTTGATAACTATCATTTTGGAAATTTACCTGGACTTTAGACCTACACAAAGTAGATACATAAATATACCTCAAAGATAATGCTATTCTATGTTATTATCCCATCGGATTAAAATTAAGCCTTTACATTTCAGTGTAATAGAATTCATCCATTAGCTACCAAAACTCTGTAGTAGTGGTTGAATAATTAATCCTCTGGTTATTTTAGTAAACTGACCTTCAACGTAAACAACGTACCAACCTAATAGTTTAATCCCTTACATCGTCTGGTAAATTTATTTAGGACGCCTCAACTTATATTTATCTAGTCATTCGGTCTTAAGTAATGTTGCCAGTATCGACAAGATTTTTAACTGTCAAACATCGTCATTTATTAAAACCTCCTTTCTAAAGAGAGGCTTATCGACATTCCTATTTCTCAATAATGTTTATAATTCGATAAATGCAGGTTTCTAAACTTTAAAGCCTTTATTTATATATAAGTGTGTCAGAGGTTAATTTCTAATTTATCTAATAGTACTGTAATTACCGTTATAATAATCGTCAGAGATCTAAGTCTAAAAATCGAATGAAAATATTAAATCGATTGGTTCACTGATTTATAACTGCTACCATTATTTATGAGATTAAGCCACGGAAGTCAACCATACCGCTGAAAATTACCGAATTGACGTTACTCGGTTCTATCAAACATTGAGATACAACACATAAAATTAAAAAGGTCTTTTAAAAAGCAATTAAAAGGAACGACGTTTTTTAAAGGTTTTCTATTATTTCCATAATTCTTTTTTTTACAACGAACGGAACACGTGAAGATACTTACTGGACTAGATATAGGGTTGCCAGCTCCAGTTTTATGTTTTAGATGATTTGATAGGATTAAATGAAGGATATGAGCTGTAGATAAAGGACATCATTTTAATTTGATTTTTCAATAAAATGCTATTATGGTATCATTACCAGTTAATACTTTGTGTATTTTTATTAATAAATATCTTATTGATAAAAATACACAAAGTATTAACTTGTAATAATAAAGTGGTATCTAATTCTTAATCTTTTCTTATTATTATGTTATACAGCGGGCAGACTTTTATAGAGTCGATCAATTGCAGGATACAATGATAGCCATCTTGTAGGTGTCTCAGAAAAAGTGCATTCAGAAAATAAAGGACAAATTTAAATTAGGGGACAATATCAATTATGGGTTGGAAAAAGAGGACGGACGTAAGAATTCTTTAGGTGTCTTAAGATCAATGGCCTTGGAATATTTTTAGTAAAATTCCGAAATAATTAGGTACTTATTTCTTTTAACTCATATCTTTTGTAATAAAAGACGTTTAATGTTGCGATACATAGACTACAGTAGATGAAGGTCGTTTTTCACAAAGTAACAATTTTTCGGACATTAAATACTATACTCGCATTGGCAATACTGACTTATTTATTGTTGTTAGTAGTCGCCCATTGGTCAAAATGCAACCGTAATTCATCAAACATCTTTCTCACAGAAACATTAACTGTGACTAATTCAGTACTCGCTCATTTGCATAATTTTCCTAAAAAGTAGAAGTAGTAAGAGTACATTTTTTTTGCTTCACGTAATTTATGGTTTTTTATAATTTCAAATAAATTCGACCAAAAGAAGTACCTCTTCTCGAGGTCTTGGCTTCAATTGCCGGGTTGGACCAAATGTTTGTATGATCTGCAAATATTTGTTTCGGAGTTTGCGTGTTTTCTATATAAAAAAATGTATGTATTTACAAAAAAAAGTATTTATCTAGTTATATCAGTTGTTTAGTACCCATAATACAAGTTATGCTTAGTTTGGGACTAGATGGCGTTGTGTGTTAGTTGTTCGAAATATTTATTATTCAATTATTTCAATATTGAATTATTTTGAAAAATCGCACACCACTACTGACTACATTATGATTACCAACATATCTAGTTAGACAGCATATCCGTTCTTCGTGACCTTGCTGTATAAATAATTAATTCAATTGCATACACATTTAGTTTACGATGATTACAATTAATTAATGAAGCATACCACTTTAAAAAGAAAGTGAACACCTAGCTATAATAAAACCACATCACGATTACGGTTAAGCCACGACTATCCAGGTGCATACTGCATAGGACCACTTCATAATTATGCTTCGAAGGATCAACTAGTGACAGTAGAAGAACTATAAAGACCAAATAAAACATACATACTGTGTTGCTTACTATCAATATTTGTTATTCTATTCATTGTTTACTGATCATTTCGATAATTTACATAACATTAACGTAGAGTGCAGTGCAGTGGCAAGGAAATAAAAATGACAACGTGTGTGGTGTGTATTTTTAGACTCGTATAGAAGTCATGCTAAGACCATCAGATTGACGTGGCATGTGCCTACACCTAAATGTTTGTCACTATTTAACCGATAACCTTTCGATAAACCTTTTTAATTTATACATACACCAAACAGATGATAAACAACACTTCAATTCAGAAATCATTTCTTTGAGTGCATTGCTGTGAAGGTTATGTCTTATTTCATGGACTGGAATGTTCAAAAATTCAGTTTTGATAACTTCTTAGAACGTAGCAATAATCATAGATTAGAAAACAAACAACTGATACATGAAGTAAAGATTAATAAGAGAAAAAACATACGGTGCGTATAAGATAATATGTTAAAGTTAGATAAACTAAACCGCCGATAGATATTCTGTGTAAAATGATCGCGTTAGTGTTGTGCTTTGTTGGCAAAATAATTCAAGTTGCAAAAAGTTCTTATTGTGATTGTGAAGTGGACAAGTTTGAATCGAACAAGAAAAAGCCTCGGAAATGCATAAAAAGAACTCGGAAGAAAAGGAGACGAAAAGGTAAAGTAAAGATAATATGTACACTAATACAGCATAAATAATAAAAATTCAATATATCATTTAACTGTAGCTAGTTTTAATTTCGAAAAACATTAAAAAAACGCAATTAATTAGATTTTATATGTGTCTTACATAATGTTCATCTTGCATAAAAAAATATTAGTGGCACTAATAAACTTATTTACGTGGTAAGGTATCCGAGGTCATTATTATATGATGTAACTCCTTGTGGGATGCCAAACGCTGAATTACAGTTAAAAAAAAAAATAACAGCGACATCTATGAATTTATATAGTAACCAAGTCGACCAAGTCGAAGTTATCTTGCTTAACTCAAATTCTCAACCCTGATCGATTGACCAATCGTCACTAGATGGCGGTAGTGACAATAACTTTGATCAAACGTCTACCCTAGACCACCATGCACACGTTATACTTTCTCTTTTTTATAATATCTATTACGTAATTAATGGATTAAATTATCACGTTAGTCGTTCAACTTATGCAAATGAGTTTCGAAATAAATTAGCTATATCCGGCTTTCTTGCCTTTGTCCGTGTGTTTAAAGGCCGCATGACGAATACTCTTGAACCAACGCGTTAGTGTAGGCGAATAGCGCGCCAATTTACTATTTTTGTATGAAGAAGGATTAATTAATTATTTCATGAATATGAAATTTGACAAATTTTTTTCAACTGTATTTTAACCCTCATCATCAATTTATTCTAACAGTTGTAAAAAAAATTTGCATACATGCTTTCCTACAACAAAGCAAATACCAATGTACCTACGTACGTACAGTAGCTATATAGCTACAGTATGAGAAAGATTAACCAACAATCCGCATCATGTCTTGATTTGTGGGGTCATTCACTCTGAGTATTATGGCTGATTTGGCAAACTTACCGTTATGAGTTTAGTCTTCCGTTATGCCTATATTCCTCACTCGTTTTAAAAAAATGGATACGTACCTATATACATTTTGCGAATTAGCAACATGGTACCTATCTTTCATGACTATGATCAGGTTAAATATTTTTTTGAATTTTATAGAATAGCAGTTAGTCAGAGGCATAGACTCTTCGATATATTTTCTCCCTACCAATCTATCGCTATAAGCAATACATAATTCATTATCATCAACAACAGTCTTTAACAGTTCACTTTTGGACATAGGCCTTATAAATAAGGCTTTGACGTACTCTGCCACACTACCTAGACCAGTTGGCATAGGGATTTTTTTCAAGCTTTCTTTCTCCTTGCAGTGTCATAGCCCTGCGCCCTGCCTAAACGCCTTTTACTAAACGTTTGAGATAAAATACTCTGTATTCTTAATCCGTCACTAATTCCTGTCTTTAATTGATGTCTACATTTTGTTTGAGTATGTGTATGTATATTTCTTTTTGTAATTCCTAGACGATATTACCTTGCCTGAATCTGGACCGTTTCTAATAGGCCAATTAGACTACTTAAGTAAAATAATTAAAGTCTTATCGCAAACACTACACTCAATTAATTCATCAACAAATATTATAATCTGTTTACCGAACTGTGTCCCATATTATTATTATTATTTAGTATAACATATTACAATATTTACAAATAAGGTAAACCGTTCGCTTAAAACAGATGTGTCCTGCTCTATTTAAAATAGGGGGAACGAACCGTTTTACCCAGCTATCATAACATTTGTACTTAGTTACGTCTAAGATTTATATGTATTTAAGTTTCTAAATTTAGCTATATGTTTTGTCTATTATCATATATTAGCTTGCAAATATCATAACTCTAACAGTAAAATGTGAGAACTTCTTAGGTTGGTACTTATTAGTCACAACTTATTGTTCAAAACGCTTATTTTTGTTAGGTATTAAGTATTGAAAACCTACTTCTTTGAAATCAGTAAAAATGGAATTAAGGAAAGTTTTTTCTTATTTTAGAGCATAATTATTGGGAATGGTCAGAAACGATTTAAAAATATATAACCATTTATATAGAAATAATTTGCCTTGCTTTCAAAAATTATTCAAGACACTAGATCTCCTGCCATTATCTTATAAAAGGTTGTTTGCATCTAGAGATAGTTTTGTAAACTCGCTTCTCAATAGAGATAACAGAGAGATACTTTCGATATTGAAACCTATGTGATTTGATTGTTTTTATTTATACGTTTATACTCATTTATTTCGGAAATCTATGGTTCATTTGTACCATTGGCTTGTCTGCCCATTTTATCCATTTATTATGCACCCTACTACCTCGTGAGAGCTGCGCCGTGAAGAGTGACGTATCGCTTGGAATGAAGTTGCTGCGCATGCGTACGTCAGTTACGGGCGCTGCGCCTGCGCGTTTGACGCTTTACACGGCGGTGTTGTAGTCGTGATCCGATTAACAACGTCAGTTTTATTTTTATCCTTAAAACATTATAATGATAACTACGTTAATTAGTGTCTCGTAACGCTTGATTTGACTCAAATGAAAATAATATCGCTTGATCATTAAAGTGTATACCAAAAATTTATGAAACGTAATCAACCTCTGTGCCAATAAATTACAGTGAACGAACAATGAATTCAATAGTGGCGAATTATCTTTAAAAATATTGGATTGTTGTAGTTCAAGTGTAAAAACGCGTCGGTCGTAGTATACGCCAATTAATCCTGGTGCTATTTGTATCCCGTCTCGTTCCTGACACTCGCTCCCTATCACGTGCGACTATGTTCACGGCGGTTGCTATCTCTCTCCCGCACCCCGAGCTCATTCACGCAATTCGTCCAATATTACAATCGGGAATTCGGGATAGCGCGCTCGCAGCTGTCAAATCAAGCGGTACGCGGCATAATCCTAGTAGTTGTAGCCTGTAATTTAATGTTGTTTTTATTTTATCTTGCAGTGTCTTTACTTGTGTTTGTCATGTGCAAAAACAATGTGAAAAGTGGTTGTTAATAATATTTTCCAAGTAACTTGTATCCTTTCTGACTTGCACCATAAAATATATTGGAGACGCGAAATATGAGGTGTTTTTACCCTCGATGTGTCGAAGTGTTAAGTGATGAAGGTCCTTGATTTACCATAGTGCACCTCATTTGAACACTGCATAAAGGATACATTGAGAAAGGAAAATGCGGATCAAGACATACTCTGATTTTCGCCCGAATGGTAAATGTTTTTATTTTTGCTTACATGTCTCATAAGCTTAATTTTTTATTAAATATGTGAAGCGATATTTAGATTTAAAACCAATTTAGAAAAAAGCAGAATGACTTTAGTATCATTGTCATTTTCCTCTGATTGTGTACATAATATTTCAGTCTATCCCGTTAACAAAACATTTCAGGTGATTTGTATAACAATGTGTTAAAAAATAAACAATTTTATGCCAATGATAGTTGCTTTTGTATTCATTAAATCCAAAAGTATAAGGAAGATCGCTTAACACTTTATTTTTATATAAATACCTACGTGTAATAATCTAAATTAGCATTTGTTGGGCGTACACCTACAGTAAACTCAACTAATCGACATATGCGGGTAGATGTCGTGACTTCCTACGTGAATTCGCACTATTCGCAATATTCTTAACGTAGTCTCAATAAAGCGCAGTCAAAAATTGTAATGAAAATATTCTAACATGCCATTGTTATTGACTGAGAAAGTTGAATTTCTCCACGTACGTTTTGTGCTTATGTAAAACTTAAACTTTCGTTAGAACTATTATACACCAGTCTACAGTTTGACGAATTGTTGTCACTGAGTCAATAATTACTCATATTGTTTGGGTCTTGTACAGTTTTATTTCTTAAATCTGCATGTTGCAGCATGACTAACACACGAAATATTTTATCTGTAGATATGTCTATAAATATTGTCTAAAGAATGTTAAATTCTCCAAATGAAAACCTTCAAAAAAAGAGCGTACTCCTTCTTAAAAGACCGGCAACGCACTTATGTCGCCTCTGGTGTTGCGGGTATCCAAGGCGGTGGTAATCGCGTACCATCAGGCGATACGTCTGCTCGTTTGCCGCCATAAACGAATATGAACGAACAACTGGAACCAAGCTCATATGAGAACGTAGCAAGTATCTACATGAGAGCAATAGAAAGTCTCTTATCTTTCTGCAAAAGTTAGTAAACGATAGGATATCGGTGTAGAGATATTTGCACTGATTTGTTATCGAAAAACGTAAAAACACAGGGACGTATTGAGAATATTTCGAAAACATTCGATGCAAGTTAGTATTAATTCCTAATAGCATGCGTAGGTATTGATTCATCACACGCAGTTGCATGCTTTGCCCGTTGTAAACCTAAATCAACTTAAATAAAGATTAAAAAAGACCTAAATCTACAAAACCACAGAACTCATATGCTTATACGTTCGTGTTTTCCTCCATGCTTAATGTAGCATTTGTAATGATTTAGTAATTGGTTAATGGAATGAAACTGCTGAATATGATTTCAAACTAATATTCTGTAGACCTATGTCAGAAGTTCTCTTTCTTTTATTTTATACTTTATTTTTCAGTACCGTCGTGTTTACTTATTGCATGATATTTAAATTAGGCAAATATTATTTAACTATAATTGTATTTCGTATTGAAACCTCCCCTGTAAGAATTAAGACTGTTCATATAATGTATTTCGTTCGTTGTGACCTATTTAAAACAAAGTACCTACTGAATAGTGTAACAGAAACCTGTTCAAAAGATAATCTTTGCTATGCATTGATTGTCAAGACTCATATTCCTATTTGCTTGTTAAAAGATCAACATTTGTATGATAAACAAACTCGAACATACCGCTTAACCGCTAAGACACTTAACCGCTTTAAAGATTTAACTCACGATGACTAGTGCTGTCCTCTTGTTGGCGCAATTGAGATCGTCGAGGTCATGCTCAGTTTCATCAAGAAGAAACATACAATAATATACAATACATGTGATAAACTATGATCCATATGTCAGTACATGTGAGAAAACGACGTAATACCTCTATCTTGATATTCTTAAAGCAACTTTCTATGTTTAAAATTTGAATACATAATTAACGCCATATAATATTACTGGTTACAGATTGATCTACAGATAATATAATAAATGAAGACTACAGATAAGATCAGTTATAAGACTTATTATATAGTTCGGTATAAGACTTTTAAAAAATAAAGGCAAGGTGGAAGTCTCTTGTTACGCAAATCGTTATTGTTTTAAAACTCCTGCGTCTATCCGTAGACAATGACTAAGGCATTACATATACCCAGAAAGATTTCAATAGTGTTGATATAAAAACTGTACATTAAAAATATATTAAATGTTGGAAATGAAAACATTACTGCAAACAATGTTCATAATCTATGGCTGTGTTTTTTTTTTCACTTTGCTTAACAGCCACCCATTGTTCTTTTAACAGCCAGTTACCACGTTTCTGCTTCGCATTATGACGTTATATTGTTATGGTCAAAATGAATATCATGATAATTTAAGTTGATTACACAGGTATTTATACTCTTCAATGCCGTGTCGACATTTGAACATTTGGCTTTTTACCACGACGAAATTACGCGATGTATATTTTTCTATTATTGGGTTTTAAAAAGTTCTGAAACATCTACTTCAAAGGTCTATCCTTAAGTAATGTGTTCACATGGGTATCGTTTTACGAAAAAATTCGAATAATAAATAACCTAAAATAAAATAAAACAACTAACCTCTGTGTATTCGTGTCGATATTAGTCATTCGCGCAAACATATTAATAAGGTGACAAACACCTATTTAGATGGAAAATCTAAATATTTAACAATATTGACCTATATTTCATATATTATTTATACGAATATGAAAGCAAAGGCCGGTATATTTCTAAACAAACGTTATTTTAACCTTGCCCATAATACGTGACCCTGTGATACCGCAGAAAATATAATTGTAATTTATGTGGACGTCAAATATATTTAAACAACGATAAGAAGCTTTCTTCGTTTAAAATACTCAAGATAAAAACCGACACTAGCCTTACGAGATTGTCGGAGAATCTACCCTTGACACTCTACTAGGGGAGAGGCTTCGTTATTCAATCGATTTAGCGACCCACCCTCGTGTCGAGTGCTACATAAATAACTATTGACTCAGGTGACTTTCACATCACGGATTGTCATGACAGACTTATCTCCTTCTTTTATAACTGCAAAGTTTTTTTTTTAATGTTTCGTGACTAGTGTGTTAAAATTATAAGTTAATGGAATAGTAATTTCTTCTACATATAGTGTATACGTGTAGGTAGATCTTCTATTGCAATGCAATTCTTATTCGATGATTTAGTTTCAGTTGACTCTGCATACAAAAACTCTATGGTTCTCAAAAGTAGTCATATGAACTGCGAAATAAAATGCCAATACAATTTTTTTAAGTAACCCGTATTTCTTCTTAAAATTTCTTGCCTTTGACATGTTGGCTCTTATCGTATCGTCACCGGTATTATTTTAAAAGTAGCTTTACTTTAGAATTTTTTTTCAATGAACCGAAAAAGATGTTTTGCCCCAGATATAAACTAAAAGCTGTTTTTCAATTTTTTATTATTCCTTATACGTACTATGCTAGCAAAAAAATATATTTTATCGTGACTTTACAACGTCATGTATGGAGTTGAACAGCGAAAGTGATCACAACACATACTTGTCAGTCTCTGATTCTGTATACTAATACTTTACTGTACCTATATTGAATAATGTATACTAATAAAATTCTGTCAAAAACCGAATCTTACAAAAACCAGCCACAATGAACCTCCTTACACCAGGTAGCAACAAAATTTACGTGATGCCGGCATTCTCTCTTCCTTTTGTCAGATTTTGATAACGTTGGCATTTTGTGTCTTGATGACTCATGAGATATGGAGTTTAAGCCTTTACGTATGCAGCTTGTGCCCTTTGTGTATTGAAGATTAAGTTAACACGGGTTGTCCCAAAATTTAACTGTTATAGTAAATCACAACTATTACTAAAATTAGTATATTAATAGTAATTTAAAATAAATAGACTATTTCAATAATGCTTTTGCGTTGTAAATGTTTTTGACACTGTTTATACATAATTAAAATGTAAAAATCGTATGTTTTAATAATATAGTTGACCTTTTCCTGTTACATTAATTGGCAATATGTTAAACACATAGTTTTGTTTAAAGGTTTAATGTAATTAAAGCAATATCAGGTCAGGTCAATATGCGCACTATATTCAATAATGGCATATTAGTTTAATAGTAGAGAAAGAATAAAGTAGGTTCGGCCAAACAATTCTAGTCAAGTTTTTGAATTTAATTAAACCTCACTCTTTTTAAATTTGTTTTATAACATACTAGCTGGGCCCCTTTTTTTTTTTTTGTTTTTTTTTTGTTGACGTGGTGGAATGCCTTTACGCACTTCGCTCCCCCCCCTGCGGGTACAGGGGCTTCGCTTTGTGTGGGACTCCTGACTGACACCAGCCAGACTACCCACTAAACCACCACGGTGTGCCACTCTGCGCCTGAGACGGGAGGGATCCGGGAACCGCTTTCTTACGCCATCCGGACCATACTAGCTGGGCCCCGCGTTAACCTCCGCGGCGCAAAATAAAACTATGTAAAAGGCATCCTATGCCTATCTCCTGCTTCTAAACTACCTCCCCACCAATTTCCAGCTAAATCAGTTTAGCCGTTCTTGAGTTATAGATAATGTAACTAACTCGACACTCTTTTATGTATATAGATGACTCATTTGTTCCTTAAAGCCTACAAATATACAATTATCAGACAGTAATCTCACTCATTTCTTATTGGAAGTGACTTTTATTTCTAGCATAAAATACTTGATATAATTAAAGTGTAGAAATAACTATACATGTTGCTTGATCTTAACTTTAAAACCTTCTTGAACTTTTATATTTATTTTCATGTAGATGTTTATCTTGTTTGATCTTTTATTCATGCATACCTATTTAGAATGTGTACCTGCTTGCTTCCGTAATTCTCAACAGAAGTTCTATTCTGAGCTACATTTGCAGACGTTAGCTAGACGGCCCTAGTTAAAACTAAACTAGCTTCAACCGAGTTAACACCTCACTCACATTGGTACCATTGCTTTAGCGAATTCTAATAATATCTAAAATATTCGAGTTAGGCAGTATGAATGAATGGCTACGTTTATTATATGTCATACAAAGGATGTAACTCATGAATGATCATAAATCCCTAAAGTTTTAATTTTCCATGATGAAAAATTATCAAAATTAATTTATACACCTTTCTTTTTAGTGTAGGTAACATTTTCGCAAGAGTGTACTTTACAAAATTTAAAATAATTTCTCCGAAATATTACTATAATGATTGTAGCTTAATGATATAGGAAAGAGGAAGTTCAGTAAAAAAAACAATTATAAATAACCTCAGTTAAAAGTAAAAATTATAGTTCTCAAGGTGTGTCAAACTTATGTGTTATACAATTCCAATTTTTTTTTAATAATATATTTACGAGAACATTCAAAACGCAGAAAGAAAAGTTGAGGTAATACAAGGCAATACATAGACCTACCTGTTCATAATATCTCAGGATTCACCTTGCAAAGCAATATAATGAGACTTCCGTACAAATCAGTCACTGTGTCGGAAAGGTTGTAGTTATAAAGGATCTCTATATAAACGGCTAAGATTAAAGCACTTCCTAATGAAAAAGACTTTTTCACTTCCGTCAATTACCGTTGGAATACAACCTGGTTCTACAGTAACATTTATCCAAGGAAGTTCTTAGTACTTTATATAAGACTTTAAGAAGCACACTGTTGCAACAACCTTGAAATAACATAATTGTATGTATTGTAATAATAATAAATAATAAATTTTAAATTTTTTGAAAAACATATCCGTGTTAGGGTTGTCTGGAAGAAATCGCCGAGAGCGATAAGACCGCCAATTGTTATACATATTGTGTGATTGTTCCTGTTGTACCATTTCTTACTATGTATATAAAATAAAGATAAATAAATGAATAATTGCTTTTACGTTTAGGTAGTCCTAGTATTGAAGCTTCTGAATTTGTGTTAATCACTTCTGAATTAGTGTCAATAATAAGAAATACCTACCTAATTTCAATTAATATATTTTCTCTTTTTTACTGTTTGTGTTTTTTAACGTGGGAGAGCCACGCTTTGGCATGCATGGGCCAAATCTCGACCGGAGTTATACCACGGCCTCACAGAAAACCGGTGTGAAACAGCGCCTATGCTGTTTTTCACCGATTGAGTGAGGATACCGGAGGCCCATAATCCAACCCTTCCTCTTACCCCCCTCCCCATCCCCCAAGGGCGGCAGCGCATTTGTGACGCCTTTGGTGTTGCCGGTGTCTATAGGCGGCGGTAATCATTTACCATCATTCGATACGTCTGCTCGTTTGCCCCATATTCCATAAAAAAAACTTGATAACTAAAACTAGATAACGTCCTTCAAAGAAGCGTTTGAGTTAAGTTGATAAATCTTAAGATATCTCTAACATAACACGTTCATAAAAACAAATTTTTGAAGCAGTGCATCTGTCTATCTTGATTTAGCGCTAAGGTCTACTGAAAGAATGTTTTCCATGGCACTAAATCCACCTTTGTCACTTCAATGCGCATAAAGCACAAATGAATGAATTTCTTTTTTTAAATTACATTTGTTTGTAATGTTTAGAAAAAACACAAAAAGTCTATTGTAATTTATGAACATTTATTTTAGTAATACTTAGGAGTTTCCTTATATATCAAAAGCTGACGCACTCATTAAGCTAAAAGTGTGACAAATGTAAATGGATAGGTATAGGCTCAGATCAAATAAAAAAAGCTAGATACCGCACGTAGAACAAGAAAATGAAGCATTTTTTTAAATGTGAATGATAGCGATTGATAGTGTTTTTTAAAAAAAATTACCTGGCAATTGCAAAATAAGTAATATGCAAAAATTAATCTGTTTGTTACGTATAAATTACAATTAGGTTATACATATTTGTGTAAATGAAGGAGGCAAGTATGTTTGAGCAGATAAAATATGGGAAGATTAGTCGAAGGTTGTTTTGTTGTGATGTATGACATATATTTTTGTCTGTTCATTTAGTTCTTCTAAAATACTTAATATAACTTAACAAATGGGGTTTCGTGAATCCAATACGGCGCAATCTAGAGGACGTAAAGTCGTAATTGGATAATGTAATATTGGTTTAGCCATTTCAAGACATGAGAGTTGCATGTGGGGATACAGTCGAATATTTTGAAATGTACTCAAGTAGGGTATCAAATAAAAGGGCTTAACGTGCTTATTTCAAATACATCAGATAAATATACACACTTCAATGAAGAAAACTAAATTAATTCAAATAAAAAACAACAAGTATAAGACAAAGTAACTAAAAAGAAACAAAAACAAAGTATAAAAATCACGGACGAAAACAGCAATAGTGTAATAATTATTCACAGCTAAACTCCGCATGCACAGGAGTTGTACCGTATGCTACTGTAGTACTGGGGTAGTACCATTGAACTTGTGCGTAACAGGTAATATAAAGTGTAAAAATAAACAAAAGTGGGGGGATCCCTACACTACTACACTATGTATCCGTGGGAGAGCCACGCTTCGGCATTAATGGGCCGGCTCGACCGGAGTAATACCACGGCCTCACAGAAAACCGGTGTGAAACAGCGCTTACGCTGTGTTTCATCGAGTGAGTGAGGATACCGGAGGCCCATACCCCAATCCAATGCCCCCTATCCCCCTCACCATCCCCCTTCCCCCCAGGCCACCATAGTGTGAGTCACCATGCTGCATTGTACTTTTTCGCATTGAGGATGGTGACCACCACTCTTGGATTCTGCTCATGCTTTCCATCAGGCAGGGCAGAGTCATTTTGGCAGTTTAATATATATATTAAAAAAAAACTACTTTAGACAATATAAAAGCAAAAAACAGCATATATTTTAATTAATTATCTTAGAATCCCTTATTTTGTATGAGTTTCTTAAATGTTCGGCGCTTAATTCTTAATTCACATTATAAAGGTACGTGATTAAACAAATGAAGTAATACTAATGTCTCACTCTTTACTTCATTATATAACTGAATATACCTACAAATAATTTATCCACATTTCTAGGCTATTAGAAATACTAACTCCTGGCAACACTTTTGGTCTTTTAGTGATATTGACATTATTATTAGTTATAATTATGTTACAATAACATAAAAAAATATAGTTTTGTGTATACTTACGTGTGATGTGTTATTCCTTGAGACATTTTGTGTACTTTTACAACCATTTCATTGCACAATACGGGGACTTTATAGATAAACTTACTGCACGATAACTTGTACGATACTGACCAGAAGTAGTGTAGTTTTTGAGTGTGTGTGTGTGCGTTAACGCGTGTATTTACTTGGAAGTAGCTGAGTTTTTTTGCTTTAACAAGAACAAATACCGTGCGGTATCTACCTTTTTATTTGATCTGAGGGTATAGGCATGAACCTGACCTTTAAAGGTGAGTTCAGCTATAAAGTACAATGAACATAACCTAATCAATAATATAATATTACAAATATTAGCAGAGATGTTTTTTTTAGCTTTTGAAATCATTTGTGAATTTAAGGATCTTTAAATACGATTGAAAATGCTATTCATTAATCCACTATATATATATATTAATATAATTATTAAGTAACTTTACGGCTGGAATCACAAACTTACGGGCCGTTTGAAACACTCAAGAAAGGCTATTAAGTAAATTTTATTTAAGTAAAAGAAAAGGTTGCAATCAACATATTGCAAATATAAAATGTAAAGGATCCAAAAATGACTTTATACATCTTGCGTAAGATACCTACTTAAGATGCAGGTGAAAAAATCTGCATTCACATCTGCCGTATTGGTTTAATTTATTGCTGTAGTTACTTTTTCATTTAATCGGATTGAGTAAAATTGAGATACCAAATGATTGAGCAATCTCTGATTTTGTTCTTTTAAATTTACCGCATTACCATTTTACAAACTTAAATCCAAAGCAATGCTATTTGCATGTCACACCAATTTTTAACCTATAGGTAGACAAGCACGCCTATAAAAATATACCATGTTCTACTTTCGCACATTCGCAAAAAAAATTGAACTGTTGCCAATTTATAAAAGCGATTTTGTTTAAATTAACCTAAATCTAACTGATAAAATATAAAACTAGTACTGAAAAGACGAATTTAGGTGAATTGAATAAACTGTGAGCGGTATAAAAAAAAACGATTAAGATTTTAAACCTGAATCTGGTGTAAAGTGTTATGTGGATTACAAAACATAATTTTCATTATCATAGCACGCAGTCCTCTCAAGCACAGATACAGTTAAAATTAATGTTGGCGTGGAATTTAAACCGTAATTCGAAGCTGAAACCGGTCCAAGTCTCAAATGAACAAAACTGCATCAATTTTTCATTGAAAAACGAGAAAGAAAATTATAATGAAGTGATCAGAAACGGCATAAATAAATTGCGATTTATTTATGCCGTTTCGTCATCGTAGTCGTAGTTTTTCTTTGAGAGTTTATCGTTGTGGTATCTAAATTGTCATGTAATTTCTTAACTATCAATACTTTACACCGAATGACCAATATTTGACATGATTGCATTTTTGACAAAAGTGATATGGTCATGGTTATGAGCACTGCATCATGGTCACAATAAGAAATCAGCCAAAAAGCATTTTAGTTCTTGTCCACACAAACATTGGTATGTAGGTCAAATATGTTTATCATTTTTTATTAAGGCATAGACATTTATCGTAATTAATAAAATAATTTATAAACTGGAAAAAATAAAAATGTATTATTATACAGAGGAAAAAATTTAAATGCTTAACTGTGTCTCTATACCTACATACTAAACACTCTTAAATCGTTGTTATTACATTGTTCAACTAGAGACAATCAAAGCTGAATTAGTCACCATTATCCCTTAAGTTCTCTTCACTTTAGTACCCCTTGTTATCTTCAATTGTCCATTTAATTATATATTTCGCCCTCCTCTTTATCTACGAGAAAGATTATAATATTTAGAACTCACATGATGTACTTTTGTTACTACAGTTGTGACTTATTAATTTAGTTAGAAACCGACACATTTTTTTAAAGGAAATAATTTTTATATTTAAAAAAGTCATACGCTTTCCCACTTTCGAGGGCCGAAAACTCTATGAATCACATACTGTGTGTTTCACCGGAAAACACAGAGAGTTCATAAGGATTGATAGCCTGAGGGGCTTGGGGGCATACAGTATAATATTATAGGTACTAACAGCTTATTGGATTGCTTTTCTAGTATATATCTAGATATTTTGTTACGTAATGTGAGTCGTGACCTTTATTGAAAACGAAGGTCACTACTAAGAGTGTAAGTACGTGTAAGAAAGCAAACGAATATAATATATTCATTTTTAAAACTTATGACTTCTAGAAAGGCCGTCTAGCTAGTTCGTTTCTTAAATAATTATAATGTAAAGGTTGCGTGCTGATTAGGTCTTGGTTTTTTTAGTACACTGACGGTTCAAGGGCATTGTTATTTAAACAAGGTACATTGCTTAATGATTGCTTAATGAACAGGGCGCGCTCCTTCACTGTAGTCGATTACCATTGTCTAATACGAAAATCCACAAAATTTTTCTAGTGTTTGTTTTTCCGTCAATTTTCCAGGAATTCGTCGGGGTTGGGGTAGTCCGCCGACCCCTCGTACAATTACTGTCTGCGACGGTATAGCTACGTGTTATACATATAAATG
The DNA here is from genome assembly GCA_003709505.1 of Hyphantria cunea. Taxonomy (NCBI): domain Eukaryota; kingdom Metazoa; phylum Arthropoda; class Insecta; order Lepidoptera; family Erebidae; genus Hyphantria; species Hyphantria cunea. The sequence continues at coordinate 1,173,143 of PKRV01001153.1, forward strand.
TTCGAAGTAAAACTTCGAGGGGCAACGGGAAATACTTTATATAAGTATATGTACATAGTGTTACTTATTTTATAGACCTACTCAGAGTTCAAATTTTAAGATGACATGTAGTATCATATGTTTATTATACTGGTAAAGTTAAATTATAAGAGAGTAATGCGTGAAATTTATTTCCAACATTCTGGTAACGGGTATTATATTTAAGATGAGTTCCAAGTTTTGGAGCCTTTTTTTATGAGAAATAAAGCGGCGCCACGTCATCAGGCGAGTACGAGGACGGCAGGGTGTCGTGTGTGCCACTGCTAAATTAATTCCATTCTCGTCCCTAAGCCCATTAAAATGTCTGCGTAATGACGCATTAACTCGACTTAGTACTTTTTTCCTAAATAAATGTACAGTTTAAAAACATCGTTCCTTTGAAAATGGTAGCTTATCTGGATGTTAATTAAAATTACCTTGTTTGTATCACTAACAGTAAACTCGGTTATGTATAAAAATTCTGTGATTGAAGTTTATCAACACATTCAAGTCATGATAACTTTTATCGTCATAAACAGATTGTGAATACAAGCTTGATAATCAATATCTGATTAACATATTAAATATGGTAGTAGATGTATATTACATATCATACAGAGTATAACGTTTCTTATGCACCTAAATCGCACTAGTCTTTGAAGTAAGTGAGCGAGAATTCACTCTAGCGCCGTGTAGAAACGACACAATGTTATAGAAGTATGTCTTCTATTACATTCCGTTGAGGTGTAATGTAAGACTGATATCATTTTCAATACTCACAGTGTTGTGTCCACGTGAATAAGAAATAAGAGTTTCCTTTCTGCAAACAATAAATGGGTGTTTGTCGGCGCACTATACGCACGCTTGGATCGATGCCAACTTTTCCTTGCAATTTTACTGCTCGCACCGTTCGATACGTGGACATTTTGCAGTTGGCATTCTAGACGAAGATGGCAATAACCTATCAGTTTTATTGCTCCTACGTGTAACTGAGATTTACTTCTCTTTTATTCGTAGTCGTTAGTTCTTCCTTCTAAGCTCAGCTGTTCCTTTGATGTCATCGTCTGGACGAAAAAGGTTTATATTAGCTATTCAAATGCCACTTAATGAATGTCTTCTGTGAAACTCGTTTGTACAAATAAGACTTGCAATATGAATCAGCTGGAGTGACCTTATTACCTTTTGTATCTGAATATTTCATTATTTTTTTGTCCTCTACGGAACATAAATATATTAACTGATATTTCGAGACCTACTTTTCTTCGACAAAGCCTAAAAATGTGTTTATATTTTAATTTAGGACAAGGTTATAATAATATACAAACATGTTTGATCTGTACACAATCATTTTTCTACTGACATGTGGTGTGATAATAAAAAATGTTACGATTTTACTTACGCCATAGAAGATAACTGGTTTGTCTAGCATCTAGAAAGACATATTTTAGTTAAGAAATAACGCCAAGATTTGATAAATATTACATAATAAAGCTAAAAAGTAAAAAGGTAAGCTTAAAATAAGGGAAGTACAATTGGCAATATCAGATATAAATGATTAATTATAAATCATGCATTTAGATATCTTAACCCGGCCATTACTTTTAATTGAAATGACAGTAAAAATTATGAGATTAAGTTATTTGCAGTCAAAATCACAATTAATGGTTAGTTTGTAAACAAAACAACTTTTGTGAAATCAACTAAAACTGTTTAGTATGTTCGTACTTTAGCCCGACAAATATTTGAGCCCGAAATAATTTCATCATAAGTCCACCAGTATTATTAAAAAAAAACACTCGCACTAGGAATCGTGTGTCGCGAGAGACTTTTATACATTACATTCCGTGATACTGATTCGACAAAGTAAAAAAACTTTCTCTTTGCCAGTGTTGTTTAAAACAATGGTTGTGTTCATTATACTAGTTCTAAGGAGTTTATGCACGTAAGTTTTTGGGGTCTGGGTTCTAGATTTCTAACCTTTTGTACCTAGTTAGGTAGATAATTACAAACATCGATGTATTTGTTAATATGCTTCAGAGTAAAGGAAAATAACAAGGAAGGAAGCGTACGAAATTGTATCATTATGCACAATTGTTTTGAAATATTTTTCCTTGTAACGTTTAAATGTTCGATCTGGGTGTTGCCACTGATGACACCTACTGCAAAGTAATCATTACACTGAAAATGATACAGAAAGAACCAAGCGTGTCCAAATAAAGTAAACAAACTGCTGTGTGTCAAGTGTCAAGACCTTTTAAGAGGTCGCAGTCTGCGTAGGTCATCCACCAATAAGGTAGACAAATGACCTCATAAAGATCGCAAATCTTTAATGGATGCAAGTCGCTTTCAAAAGGTCTTCTTTAGATCACGGAGAGAATGCAAAGTGCCAACAGTGTTGATTCTATGGCCAAAACTATGGAGAGAATGTAAAATATGCTTTGCTTTTTATTTACTCATAAAAAGAAAAGTTCAAAATGAATAATGATCAAAACTTTTGGATTTTTACCAAATGGTAGGTATGTTTTAATTGCAGCTGGTTTATCTTTGTACACGGTCATTAAATTGATATGCAAGTTAATACAGTTTACATAAATCTGATATGTGAACTATATTATGTGTGCAATAAAATTTATTCTATTCAGTTTCAAGACTTTTCGAAGGTGAGTGAAGGAGAGTTACAGTTCAGCTAAGTCAGCACTGTTCGTTTAAAAACATAGTCGGCCCGCTTATAATAACATTTACTTGGAAAAATTTGTACTATAAAGTTATTTTTCGTTTAAAAATGTAATTGAAAACCACGAAAAATACCACGCCTACACTGCACGTGAACCGGTATGCACTTAGCAGGTTTTATTTTATTTTTAATCATAAGCTAGTATGCGCTATAAACATTCTTCCAAAACTTTCCTGGAAATTTCGACGACGGCGCACTCGAAAATAATGTTTATTATATATAAGAGCTTGTGTAGGTATGTGTTAATAATAGTTCGGAAGAATTTGTAGACGGCGCTCCAGTAGGTAATGATGGAAAACAGACAGTCGCGGTATTTACTGTCTGGCACCTCATATTGTTAGGTGCGATCTTTTCGCTGTATCTTTAGAAACCGAAGGACGAGTGGCAATGAAGTTTATTGCTGGTTATGTTAGAGGCCCACCAGGCCACCACGGATTGTGTAACTGTCTGTGGGAGGTAATGAAGCACGTCAACCGTGCAATTGGACAAGCAACATTTAATTTGACAGTAGTTCGCAATGTTGTTATGACGCAGTGCTGTAGAAATAATATCTAGAATTACCAACCAAAAGTCTTGATCAAATTTTTTTAAGGTTAATTTCATTGCCCAGTATAACTGTAATAGTAATATAAGTAGTTATTTTTTTGGTATGCATATTACCAAAACATAGTTATTCTGGGCTCACATAGGTTGATGCAATGATATTACGTCGATAGGTAAAATCTTAAGGTATTTCAAAATTTTCATTGTTTTTGTTAACCTTCTTTAAAACTCTATGATATTCATGTATGTTATTAGGAATAGCAGTATTACCAACATAAACCTCGTTTCCAAGGAGAGGCTGAGTCTTTCTATGTCCAACAGTGGACTATTAACATTAAAGGTTGTTGATGTATATAATTCAGTTTTTAATGTATTGTAATATTGTAAAAGAGTTCTAATTGTATGCAAAAGTAGTGTAAGTAAATTGATTGCTGTGATTCCCGATTAAAGTTTCTCTTCGTTCAAGTATTAATATACGGATCGTATGGTTAGCTTTTACTGTGTAACTTCAACCTCATGAGGAACGTTTGCAAAAACGCTGCCCTGATACGAAGTGATACGGACTATAAGTATATGCGGACTTGGTTTCATGCAATAAATCAAGTCCTTCAGAATTCATGTGGTAGTTTTCGATTTCATTCACCTTACCAGAAAAATCTAACACACTTAAATATGTATAGGAAGGCTACGTATGTGGTGATTACCTATTTATAAATTTATTAGTATTTCTGTTTCCATACTAATACATATGAAACCCTAGACTTTTATCAACATCTATATGACAGTCATGTCTGATTTGGTACTTCTTCGTGGGTGGTTCCACTGAGTTCCTCTATCTATCTCTAGACTTTTGGAAAGCGGTTGTGAGGTTATTTAATGTGGGCAGGTATTATATATGTTTGTCTGTATGTTATTGTGTAGGCTGACAGTGAGTAGTCGCCATTTTGTTTTGAGAAGTTTCTTAGAATTTAAAAGATTTGTGAAGGAAATTCGATTGCGCTATTGTATTCAGACACTGTTATTCTGATCGATTTTGACTTTTACACTATATTTAGAATCTACTAAACTATTTTACAGTATTTATCCTCGTGTATTTGCGGTGCAATGATGTGTTAAGTGTAGTTACCGTAAGCGTCGTCTCTATTCGTTAATATGGTGTCAGGGCCGGGCAAGTACAAGTTCTACTAACAATCATCGATTCATACAACTGCAACTATTAGACGAATTAGAATGATTCACATACATATTAGTATTATGACTAACACTTATTAGCAAATAAGAAGAGTAAACAGTCTATTATACAAGTCCAAAGTGTAAGTAACTGTGGTATTAAAACGAATAATGATTTATTTTAATTATTTAAGTCTGTACATCGCCGTTTAGTTAGCGGTATTTTACTAAATTATTTTACCAGTTATATTATAACTGAGGGGTGGCGAGCAAGACATAATTATTTTATAACAAACTCATTTTTAAACTAGCAGCATAAAAACCTTTATTTATTATCTATGACCATTAATGACCATGATAATTATGAGTAGAGAGGGTCACATAATTTTATTATTGTTTCTTTATGTATATTTATTATTAATAAATACATATAAAAACTACATCGCTGTAAACCCAATGGGGTTACAGCAGCAATGAAGAACTAAGACTTGACCCCTAGAGCGCAAATCCCATGTTATTAAATGAAGTACCATATAATAATATATGCTATTAATATATTTATATATATTGAAGATATGTTATATATAATCAAGTAATATTGATCGAGCTCGAAGCAAATAATTAACTAAACCGTATTAAATAGATCAATATTTTTTATGTAATGTATCTAACTTCATTTGTTTGAACATAAACCTGGATTCTGCATAATACAAAATTAACATCACAAACTTGTAGAATATAATCTCAGTCACAGAACTACCTTATATTCACAATTATAGTGGGTGGTTCACGTGTCTTAAACTCGTGCAAAGCTAAATTTTGCGAAGAAACATTAAAGTAAATTCTTTATTCTCTTTGTGCATAATATATTTCAGCACTATCACTAAGAGAAGTGGGCCCAGTACGAAACGGTGACGGGTCTCTTCAATAATAAAATACCCAACGAAGCCATCTGTTCCGGTTTCTAGATTTCTCTGCCGTGAGCGGGCAGTTCGTCTTAAACCTTATGCTTTTCCTGTTCAACGCTATTATATTAAATTAAAATATACAGTTTTCAGAGTTGTATTATATAGGAAGCAACAACTTTGGACTTCGATAATTATTCCTTCTAAGAGGAAACGAATGCAAATTAACAAGGAAAAGTGCAAATTTACCATAATGAAAGATAAGACTGGGGATAGGATTTTACCGTGGGAGAGCCACGCTTCGGCATGAATGGGCCGGCTCGACCGGAGTGATACCACGGCCTCACAGAAAACCGGTGTGAAACAGCGCTTACGCTGTGTTTCATCGAGTGAGTGAGGATACCGGAGGCCCATACCCCAATCCAACGCCCCCTATCCCCCTCACCATCCCCTTTCCCCCCAGGCCGCCATAGTGTGGGTCACCATGCTGCATTGTTCTTTTTCGCATTGAGGATGGTGACTACCAGTCTTGGATTCTGCTCATGCTTTCCATCAGGCAAGGCAGAGTCATTTTGGAAGCTTAAATATATAAAAAAATAAAAAAAGGAACTAATGGCTAGTAGTAGTACAAAATTAACTGGTAGTACGACAAAATAAACTGGTGATAGGCCGTTAAGATAAATGCTCTGCAGAAAGAAGCATAATTTAAATTTCAACTTGAAGGTAATTTCTTAAATGCTATGAAATAACTATCATAGTTATTTGAATAGACTTTCACGAGTTTACGAGTACAGCATGAGGGCTATATTTGATTGTGCGCATATCGTAAAGTATTAGGTTTCACGGCATTCTATACATATGTTAATTTAATAACAGCTGTGATTTTTTAACCCCAATTACTTTAACACAACACACTCGGATCCTCTCCATAATTTTAGGGAATAGAACTGTTAACAATGCGATTTTAGTAGGTGCATAACTTAAGTCAAGAGTTTGCAATAAACGCGCTTAATCAATGAAATATCATTCATTTATATATCATCAATTACACCATAGTTGCTACACTCTCACATTATTCCTATTTGTAATTCATTAAATATTTTTATCTTCGTAAACTACCTAGTGTACCTAGATAGGCCATTGTAACAATGCACATGACCTTGGTTTTACATATTGTATGTACCTGCTATTTTCGACTAGTCGTATTAGTTGGCATTGTTCTCATCAGTGTAGTCCACCCAACGAGTTTGATTATACACCTGAACTGATAGAAGCTTTGCCTTGGCTCACGCCAACTGTGAAGCCTGCCAAGTTGTGACGGTGTACGGCGCCATGAGCCATGTTTATTTTCGGATACACTACTCGTTTAATGTTTATCAATACTATTGTTTCAAATAAAAATGGATTTTAAAAGGTAAGATATTGCATTTATTTAAACAAAAAGAACGTCATGCTACGTTTCGTAATATTAATAAATAACAGTTTGTATGTACAGTAACAAGATTATTCATATTCAAAAGTGTTGACCATAGCAAGCCTTACGGTACTTAAATGAAAAATTATCTAATCATCATTTCGTAGTCGTAATTTGCCGTTTAAGATGATAAGTCAAACATAATGAGCAAATTGTTAGTTAATAGAGATTTATTCTAAAGACATTTTAATCTTCTATACCGCACCTTTCACATTCACCCTATTAATATTCATCATCAGACAAATCATTTGTATCACATGCATAGTGATATTGTTTTTTTTTTTTAATTTCTGATATTATTTTATACTATTAAAAAAAGATTCCGACGAATTGAGAACCTCCTTCTTTTTTCGAAGTCAGTAAAAAATCAGTTTTTTCTTGGATTTGATACGGTCGTTTACTAGTCGATTTCATAGCTAGAATTCTTAACATTTTTAGACTGAAATATTGTAAAATAAGAAATTCTATTTATAAAGCATGTGTGACACAAAATTGGCACTCAAATCTGACACAGACAGAGGCATGTGTCCAAAACGGTATTTTAAATGCTGACAAGTATATTGTTATAAATATGCCATATGGCCTGTATCATAAATAAAATGAACATTCCATTTGTGATGAGAAGTTGTTCACATCTGCCATAAAAGGAGGCTGAATCATCTAAAATGAAATCAGTATCTAATCTATCATATTATAAATTTTACATATTTGTTAATCCCTTAAAAGGATTGCTCTTAATATCAGTGGCCTTACCTCATAACTTTATAAGTCAAATAACGATAATGATTATTACAACTTGAATCTTAAACATAACAGCTCTAAGGAATTTAAGAATAGTTCAAAAGAGTAGATCGTTCAATTAAAACTTCATTAATTTTCACATTGTGGATGTCATTTCAGTTTTACTCATTTAATATTTGTGGTTCAAATTTGACACTTTTAAGGATTATTTGAAAAAGTAAAACAAAGTTATTGTACGTTTTGGCACATAGATCCAATTTAACACCGTTCAATATAAAACTGAAGACATACTTAAACTCAATTCGCAGATGAGTCGCTTTCTAAGTTGTCGCTTTCGTGTTTAATTCAATTACCTACCTACACTTTGAAGTTTATTAGTATTTCTAAGAAAATAGGCGTAATGAGAGAGTACTTGTAAAATTAAACTTTCATTTTACAAGTAGGTACTATTAATTTAATTTATAAAACTAGTGTAGGAGGTTGGGAAATAAATTTTTATTTTAAATAAATGTACGCATGGTTAACTTCGGAAGTTGAGTATATATGCCATTGACACTCGATTAAATATATTTTTTAAATTTAATACCTAGTATAGTATGATAATTTTTTTACAGCACTCGTTATTTTACTGGCCGGCAACGAAATTACTTTCGAAATGTGAGTGATAAATCTCTCTGTCTTAGAATTACCGTTAGAAGAGACGCATATAAAAATATAAATACAGTAAAAGAAACATAAACGGTAAATAGATTTTAATTCAATGTGATTTTCATTACAGTGCTCATATAATTAAACTTTATATATTAACAATAACATTATTTTGTAATTGTTTTACATAAACTTTCATGCAGTAGTTAATAAAAACTTGGCTATCAAAACAATTCTATTCGTATAAATATTGATTTAGAGTTTTTTAACTGTTGTAACCTTTTTCTTACGAATGAAAGAAAACCAGAAACCGTTGTTAGGATGGTTCTAGGATTTCTATTCGTATTTTCATATCTATTCCTCTTATTAGTGTAGGTAACTACTTAAAACTACGTGTTGAAGACCTTTGGTGAATTATACCAGGTAATTTAACAGAAACTGAAATCACTCTCATCTGTATTTATCGTGCACTCATGATTAATACATCAATGAACTATTAAAAGCTATTTCCCTGAAATTTCACAACAAATTAAATATTGGCAACTAACTAGGCGTGTAATGAGTGTTTGCATCCCATCTACACATGATCGTCATCATATATCGTATAATTCACTGTAACTTCTTGATCTTTTATCGATAACAGTTGTTCTTTAAAGATAGTTGGTAGAGCTCAGTTTATTCCTAGTATTTAGTATTGGTCGACCGAATAACGGCGCTTTTACATTTAAGCTAATGTGTTTATGTGCTATCAACACTGGTGACCTGTAACACAGGCAATTTTATGCCTACCACGGGCACCATAGATCCTAAGCCGAAGTACTACGTGACTAAATTGTAGGTTTATTCCTAAACTATGTATTTTGGTTTTGGTGAGAAATAAACGTTTTTATTATTATTTTATTAGTATTATTTTAACCTTGACCCACTATAAGCTTACTTACATATAGACAATCAATCAAATACAATTAGATGGACATTCTCGTAAACGTGGATTGTCATGGTAACGTTCTTGTCATCCGTCATTTAATTTCACAGGGAATTTGATACAGTATCCAAAAAAGCATTTTTTCTAAGCTATAGTTAATTTCAAAGAGCATTCATGCCAAATACGATTATTACTGTTTTATCTAATAAGATACTTACTGCTGTGATGATAAATGTTAAAATTGCATAGATCTCCGACCAGTATTGCCGTAGCTTGCTTAGTTTTATAACGTCCTAAGTGCGGCATGCACTGTAAAGGAGGGAAATCTTTGTTGTTTTGACGGTTTCAAACAATTTATCGGGCAAGTGGGTTATGATTCAAGTTTTCACACACGGTGTTCACATCACCCTAGCCAGAAATGAAACAACATAAACAGTTTGGCACGATTTAAGGTCGTTTAAAATTGTAGATCGGTGCTGATTGGTTATACGGTGGATATCATCCTTTAGGAAGCAAATTACGCAGTACAAAAGCGCTGTAAACAGAAGGAAAACGTGATACTAATCCTTTACAAACCTGTTTGGCCAGTATGCAATATTGCCTTTCTAAAGAAAAGCTTATTAATAAATAAATAGATATTTACGTACGTTTTAACACACAACGCCACCTAGTCCCAAACTAAGTAGGGCTTGTGCTATGGGTACTATGGTACAACTGATATTAATACATATACACTTTTTTTGTAAATACATACATATTATACACCGACGAGATAGAAAACACCCAAACTCCAAAACAACGATTGGCCTAGTGGTTTCAGTGGTCGCCACACCGCTTCCTACTGCGCCAAGTGTTGTGGGTTCAAATCCTACATGGGACAACAATTTGTGTGATCCATAAATTGTTGTTCTAAGTCTGGGTGTACCTTGTGTCCGTTTCATGTATGATTGTAAAGATCCCCGCGATACAGGAATGTATATTCCTAATGCGGGAGTTGTCTTTTTCAAAGAAAAAAAAACTATTTTCAGATCATACAAACGTTTGGTCCGACTCAGGAATCGAACCCGAAACCTCTAGCACAGCAGTCATATACGCTACCACTGCGCCACCGAGGCAGTCATGTCCATCAATGAACTGTTATAGACTGTTGATGATGGTTGCCTGTACCCTGACTAGAGACATGCCTACTGATTAATTACCAGTTCTTAAATAACTACCTAGAAACGGTATTTAATAACGTTTTCCGGTAAAAAGAACAGCTTACCATAACGCAGTGCTTCTGATTATGTAAATGCTGTAACGGACTTGACTCAAATTCACTTTCTGGACTAGCACTATTCTGTTACATTAGACGTTATGGTACGTTACTGCTGGTGGTGTCTGATGTGGTAATCTTCAAAAAATCATTGTCTTGAATATTTAACAAAAAAATACAAGGTAAATTTACAGTTAAATATTAATGTTGGAGTTTTTTTCTTCTACATTATTTTAATAATCTGATTGAATGACTGAAAATATAAGTGACTTAGAGAATATTTATTTTAAGAAAGTAAAATTTTATTTGTTTTGTCTTATTTTTAAGTAGCTTAAACAAAAAGTTATCTGATGGCTGTAAATTACGAATTGCAAAAATGAGAATCAAATATTTCGCGATAATAAAGCTCAAAGATGGACAATCCAAAAACGAAGAAATGTTCGGTTATCGTATCGTATCTTTGTTGCTTCATAACTCGAAATTTATGCTCATAGTTCTTTATTATTGTACTTTCCCGAAGAACTCGGTTACGTGAAAACATCACGGTAGAAAAATCTTGGTCGGCGTCATTACATTTTCCGTAAGCAGTGGTATTAGACATGGATTATACAATAGGTACATAATCTTAAAGAGAGTAGGTCAATATTTCTTTTACACGGAATATTTTATGTATCTTACGTGGTTTTACTCGGTACATAGCTTTCCCGGCATAAGAATAGGCTTCCGTATAAGAATAGATGAGAGTCAAAGAGAGACCAAATACTTAATACATCTCGTATAATAATTTAGATATGGGTTTGTTTTCATTACTATCTACACGATTTACACGACTGAACAAAAAAGAGTACTTACAACTTTGTCAGAAAATTATATATTTTTCTGTTACTTCTTATAATGTGAAATCGTTCATAGTTTTAATTTTTTATTAAATCAATATACTATTTGTTTACTATTGCTTCTTTTTAACAAAGTACATAAAATAGTTATTGAATGTTTAGATAAAACCTATAGTACCTGAAGGTACAGTTACGGTGACTAATGAATCGATAGGCGAGTTAACGAAATAGTAGACTAATAAAACATTACTACAAATAAAATATATATATAAAACATTACATAAAATAATCCTTTTCAGGTGTGACAAATGAGTTCAAACTTTGTGGCTTAATTATTACTTTAAAAACACAAATAACGTTGCAATAACAGAGTCTTATAACCGCGTGTCTTGTTTAATTTTCATAAATTTTGTGTATGCCTGTCAAAACTCTGATTAAAATCGTCTGACCTTATTCTTGAGGCAGAATAACAATTCGTGGCCTGGGTGGTCTTATTTCGAGATTAAGCCACACTTTTTGATCGTCCATGAAGGCACACGTACAAAAGATTAAGTATGGTTACTAATACATGTAAGATTAGATATTGTATTGTTAAGATGTGTCATCCCTATGGCATAGTTAAAATATATTATTCAGATCTAAATAACACGTAGTACACAGAAATCTGTTTGAAGCAAATAATAATCAACTGTGAATCAGGTAAATGATGTTTATATATATATTTATAAAGAAACACAGAGGCTTTATAATCCTAGATGATATCATTTGTGCGAAATCTAGGATGTATTCAAATTTGCCAGGTTTATGTATAAGCTGACGCCAGACCGACATGCAAAAACATTCCAGCAGATAAGGATGTCTTGTAGAAAGAACATTAAGTTTTATTTTAAATAACCACTTAAATGAACCTGATTGCTAGAAGCTGACATTCGACTGACAATCCAGTTTAAGTTTCATCTCACTGATTGGACTTTTCAACTAGTCTATTAACGGTACGTGTAGAGCGAGTGACATTTCAAACGTTAGTAGTAAAAGTGGAGCTTAATTATCGTTAATGGGTGTATTTCGACACTGTGTGCGGTGTACCGTCTGCGTTTGGTTGGCGCGTAGAAACCATGTCACACTTACCACTAACGATTAATGAATGATGTCATGAGAGGACTATATTGATGTTGATCACAACAATTCATTTGCTAGCTTCTTTAACTAGGTATCTGGAGTATTTTAATTGTAAAAAGTAAGTTAGTTTAGGTCATAACTGGATGGTCTCATGATGAATATCTCATCTATACAAATAAATAGAATTGAAGTCTCTGTTTGTAATTTCAAATTAACTATTTGTCTGCTTGTGTTGTTGTTAATCTCTGAAACGGCTGAATCGATGTTGACGAAACTTACACTGACCAATGATGTAAGGAGATAGATATAAGGAGTAACATAAAATACTCTTTTTAGACTAGCTTTGCCCTGTTACCTTTATGTTGTAAAATTAAAACTATTACTGCAACTGATCACATTAACACCACATTTGTTTTTATTTTTGCGTTGGTACAATATTACTATTTATAGCCACCATGAAAATGTATTTTACACACTGATTTTACCTCGTATTTAAGGAGGTAAACATTAACGATTATTTAATCTAATATTAATATATTTATATAATTTTCAGTACGAGTAGAAGTTTATAATTAGCCCAAAATTGAGGACATGACAAAGATAAACAAAACAAAGTATAAAAACAAGTTCAGATTGAGGAGAAATGCCACAGCAAAAATAACTGAGTCTTCGTCCGAAGTATGTTGTACCAAATGCATAAGTCCCGATGTAGGCGAGTACCAAGTTCACTTGGCACTCAATTCTGAACACCAATCATCATTCGCTACTTTTTTACCACTTTCACTTTAATTTGAGTCTACTCTTAAATTTTTACCAAACAATGGCTTTATTGATGGATACTTCTGATGGCTGTTATGATTGTTGCGATGAAGTAAACAAAATGACAACTACATTATGCACTTTAGTACCATTTTATCTTAAAAATACTAATAGGATTATTACTTTCTTAAAATCAGTGATAATCTTATATATAAAATTCTCGTGTCGCGGTGTTGGTCACCAAACTCCTCCGAAACGGCCGGACCAATTTTTATTCAATTATGTGTTCATATCGGGTAGGTCTTATAATCGGCCAACATCTATTTTTCATACCCCTAAGTAATAAGGGGGGGATTTTCCTAATTTTTGGCAAAACAACGTTTGCCGGGTCAGGTAATCAGGTCAGAATTGTGTGGCATGCCAGATAATTCTGCTTTAGATATCTATAGCACAAGTTGTAGTCGCCATAAAGGAATAATTATATAATATACTCAACATAAATATGTAATTATACACTTTTTGTGAATAATACTATAGTCTTACTATATATATATTAGTCTTTTTTACGTATTGGTTCTCTGTAATATGAGCATATGTTTCTTTTTTTAGTGTATAAAATTTTTATTCATAATTATAGTTCCCCCGCCACTATTGTAAGTACATCTTTAGATAGAATGTTTGTTTATTTCGTCAATGATTTGCCTGTGGTTGGGACTAACGATTACAAAATTATTAACTCCGATCAGTAAACCCTAAAAAACATTTAACTTACGATACTGAGTTAAAAAAAATGTAAGCAATTTAGCCTCATTTAAAACGGGGATTTCCAAAGCATAGAAGCGCCTCAGGTCAGTACAAATTTACATAGTTACCACTTAAAATTGCTGACTGATTTATGGACGTATTTCGGATGTATAAGTACTCGTCCACTAACAGTTTCGTCGAAGATAACTTGCAGTACATTAACATATCCGAAGAAACTAGCGCTGTCGTGTTATTCACCGTTGTTATTCTCGTATCGATTGTGCTTTGATATCGATACTTGACTTATTCTTGGTTTATAAAAGCTTTTGCTCAAAGACACGAATGAAATGTCACTCTCAATTAAAATCTTTTTTATTTGTTGCAGTATTTTCTACCTACCTACCCACGCACTGCCAAATATAGTTCTTTAGTGTAATTTAATTACTTTTGCTGATTTTATGCTTTAGCATGCACATAAAAATCAAAAGAAAGTTTTTTTGTGGCGTCGTATAGGATGGCTGTTGTTTACGTAACGTCAACTTAAATCAATTCATTTCATTTTGCATAATTATCTTATGTTCAATCAAAAGCGAACAAAGAGTTTTTGGCGGTACGTTAGATTTTGGAGCATTTTAATAAAATTAAATTCAGGTGGTTACAGCTTCTATACTGTTTACCTTTCATATTATACTAACACTAATACCTTTATTCAAGAAAAGTTGTATAACTGAACAAAGTAAATTTAGGCCAATCTTAATCGTACCGACTATTGGTAAAAAAAAAGTTAATTTGCAACAACTAGAAAACTATTTTAATCTAAAAAAAAAAATATTTGACAAAGAGTAATATGGCTTTACAAAGTGTTATTCAACAATGGATGCGGGTGCAACTCTTTTGTGACACATATTTAATGCATGGGAGAATTCGCAAGATATCATAGGTGTATTTTGCGATCTCTCAAAAACTTTTGAATGTGTAGAACATAATACAATTTTTCTTAAACTTAAGGTGTTGATGGTATTGTTTTGGAACTAATTGTTTCCCACTTGAAAGATAGAATCCAACATGTAAATACCAATGATGCGAGTTCTTTTGGATTACCTGTAACTATGGGCGCTCCTCAGGACTCTATACTGGGTCCTCTACTTTTTCTCATATATATAAACGATTTATCATATTATTTAAAAAATCTCATGGGGTGACTGATCGCCTAGTCTGCGATGCTTTAGCCAATACTGTACTGCCAATACTCTTTAAGTAAACTAATCAGCACAATCAAGTATATCAAGTACAGGAAAACAAAATGGATAGTTATTTCAGTGGAATATATATGACCATAATAAGTCATTAAAGTTACGAAACAATAAAATTTACAACTACTTTACAGCTTATCATAAAGATAATTAAGGAAAATAATATAAGGAACTTCAGTTTCCCACACTTCTTACTAATTACAAACTGTAGTTGCTGCATGTTATTATACATGTACATTTAAGGCAGTAGTTAAGTACATGAATCACAGTGATAATTACAAACACGATCTCTAACCAAAACTTAAACACTTACTCACCGTATCTTAAAAATTTCATTACTTTAAGTTAAGAAAGAACTATTTGAATTTAAATTCCCATTCTATTTCATGTTTGCCTACTGAAACAGCGTCAATTCCCACAGTATGATTACTTATTTGAGAACATACAATGTATCTATCTGTCTTGTGTGGAAATGATTACAGCCGTGACCTAACAATTGAGCAGTTTTTGAATAACCAGACCCGCATTAAGCGTGAGCAAAAACTGAGCGACCATGAAGCATTTGTTTCCGAGTGTTTTTATGCATGTTTGGCCGAACTGCGGTGTGCCGCGGTCATGTCATGCCCCACGGCTGAGGGACTTATCGATTTAGATGTTACATGTTGAAGTTTATTGCATTCTGCATTATTATGCTAATGATATTTATTTGAGGGTTATTCTGGTACCGTTTATTATATTTACAGAGGTGTAGCGGCTAGTTAAATATTGCAACTACTATATAATATCTTGCTATAATGAGTTGGCGTCTCGCCCTAGGTTAAATGTAGCAAGTGTAATTATTTCATGTGCCAAGGCTAAAACTAGATATTAATATATTATTACTTGATGACAGACCTTTATGTTTTTTATGTTACAATTCAAGATGAATCAACACCACATCGGTGTTTCTAGAAGAACAAAGTGAAGTTTATAGATACCCGTGGAACCGTCAGCAACCTCTGATTTGAAATATGAACTTCATTTTTTGCGCTGTATGTTGATGAATCTAACCAAAGCTTGACTTCAATGATATAATCTACAGAATCAGCAGAGCGTAAATTAAAAACTGTTGAGTCGTAGGTTTAGAAAAATTTAATGTGGGCAGACATTTGTGTGAGCATATATGTAATTTTAAAGTCAATGAAGCAATAATCCGAACTACCTGTCTTTCTTAGAAAGCCATTAAAAGGAGAGAGCTAGCCGACGCGACACATCAATGAGCATGCTATAAGAGGCGATAGGTGATAACCTGAGTCTGGTTCTAGCCATTTATGGTGAGCAAACCACAGGTCCACGTGAGTACTTGATAAAAAAGTTTTCCAGATGACTTTCTAGGGACGTTGTTATCATACAAATCGTATGGCACGCATCGAATATTTTTAATACAACAGAATGGGTGGAGTAATGGCGAATGAATGATTTCGAAACATTCTTGCCAGCTACTTTTTAACACAAGCCACAAAAAAGTTGAGAATCGCTTGGGCGTTTTAACGCTATCTAAACATGGGTTTTAAGCTATGTAGGCCGCATAAAAACCAGTTTTACTATTTGCAAAAAACGTCGAGAAATTCATCTGTACTCTGACGTAACTAACAGTACCTTGAACAATGTCCTCAATCATCTGGGAAAGCGGTTTCTATTTATTACATTAATTATAAAATATATTTTAGTTCACAATAATTTAGTTTATCAGTTAGTTTATCTTTTAATAACATCACAATATCGCTCTGAGAGTTTACTTCATGTCCCTAAATTACGGCGATTTGTATTCTGTATCATCTTGTTAAGTACGTCATAACGATTGATTGATTGATCACCTTACCAATTTTTGTATATGAAATATGGCAACTTCCAGTTATAATCTTATAATCTTTTGTCTCTTGCTGTATATAATGGGCGGACTGTGACACCCACGTCTTGAGTGAAAAGTGTTTGCCTACTGTCATTGTTACATTACTGCGCCTTGTGACAAGGGGAAAGTTGTTTTTTGTTTGTAGTCATAAAGATACTCGATGTGTCTCTTTGTAGTCATAAAGATACTCGATGTGTCTCAAATACTAGGTCAACTGGGGTTAACATTTTCCTCAGGAAATAAGTGAAACGAGAGCTCAATACTTTGTATTCTATTTTATGTAACAATATTACATTACACAGGCAAGAGGCTTATGATTAAATTATGCAAATGTAGAATTAATGATACTACAAATCATACGCTTGTCCTGATGGCTGTGTTATTTCGCTCTTGATACTGTTGCTTAAGCGCAGAAAAACAGCCTATTGTTAAAAGTGATTCCATGTGGGTTGAACAATGATATTGCAAGTTGTTAGAATGTTGGAATTGACAAGTATTCTGCGATGTTAATATCAATTGATGGACGACTTATTTGCTCTTCAAAGGATATTTGTAACCCATTAAATTGTGCAACGAGGAGTTACAATATTTCTACTGCATAATTAATGAAATAATAGCCAAGAATATTTTTTGTTGCTATTTTTATCCAATTAAATTATATTGATTGTAGAACTGATTGGTAATTACACAGAATTAAGTTTTTTAAACAAGCATAACAAATACGATGAATAAAATTAATTACCCTAATGTGATCAATAAAATTGATCTTGAATCTTAGGTCGATAGTGTGATTTGTGCAATTAAAGGATTGTTGTGATTAGTAGGAGAAAATCATTAGTATCTATTTTTTCCATAACTTTGGCATCTATATAAATCAATAAAATTGTAGTGTCTGTTTGTAATATTGAAATAACTGCTTTTTTGCTAAACGCATATGTATGTATACACGGTATATGTGTATAACAAAATAACGTTTGTTACAGTTTTTGTCTCTCTGTCTGTTTGTTCCGACTAATCTCTGGAACGGCTGGACCGATTTTGATGGGACTTTCACTGGCAAATGGCTAATGATATGAGAAGTAATTTAGATTACGTACTCTTTTAGACTAACTTTGCCCCGCGGCGTTACCCGCGGATGTTGCATCGCGTAACACCGCTGAGCTCAGCCAGTAGCAAATAATATCAGACAACTAGGTTGCTGTTATTACTCTTATTTATTTTAAATCTAACAGTTTTATTTTAATTCATAACGGTGTTCAATTCAAATTAGGCTTGCTTCGCTAAATTGGCGTGACACGTTTATTTCTTTTGTATTTTAAATCCAGAAATATTGTTTTGTACATGAACATATTACTATTTTCTTTTTATTAATTCTTTAGGTATCAATATAATGAAATCGTAACTGGGCGTATTATAATGGAGCTCTAGGAACGCAATAGATCCAAAAACAATGATTTTTAGAATCTTTGTCTGTTTGTCTATCTGTTAATCTCAGAAACAACTTAACCGATTTGAATTCGATTCAATAATTCGTTGCGGATTTCTCTAATTAACATTTACTGTTTGTTTCATTCCAATCGGTTTCTAAATAAAAAAGTTATATTTTGAAGAATCACCGCAGTAACCCACGTTTACGCGGATGGAGCCGCAGGCAAAAGCTAGTTCTTTGTTACAAATTTAAATTAACTTAATCTTATGTAATAAATAAAAATGTAAATGTAAACCATTTTTTATTAGACAATAATGTGTCACGGTTGAGAGTATGCCAGTATTTGTATTGTATTATATATATTTCGTTCTTCTTCATTTTATTTTTAGAACCTTAGTTTCTACGAACAGATCTATCTTCATTTAATATTAATGACAAACAATATTGGTATTCTTTGTCTGCAGTGCTCTACACATACAAATGTAATGAATAAATAAATACCTTACGTTGTATGAACTCCGGACACGACTCCAAGGCAACGTCGGTGACAGTGGCGCCTTGCGTGTGCGCATCAATGGCCCCTGTTCATCCACATTGGCCCGCATGCGTGATCCTTTTAATTAGATCGTTTTTATATTACACATACAATAGACGACCCTTATTTTTGGGTGTGGCACAGCGTAAAAAGTGCGTGTTGCGTTGTTTACAAAACTCTATTAAATTTAATTACTGATAATGTATTCTACCTATATATTGTAAATTATACTTGAGACAATTAAATAAGAACTAATACTTTTAAACCTGAATCCCTACTGTGTTGAACCCCTGGACAAAACAGGAGATGACGACGGGAGATACTAATGCACCTTTTAGTATTTTTAGCGGTCTCGCTGTTAAATTGATATAAACCCCATTTTCTATTTTGACAAACAATAAACAAGTCTACAATTTATAACGCTTTTATGGTTTCGAAACTAGGGCAGAGTCCTAAAACTCTTATCAATCCAGTTTTAGTACAAACTTATCAATAGGTTCATCGTTTAATCTTCGGATAAGAATTCGAGAGCCCTGAGATTTAGGAACAAAGGAATTTATGACGTCACTATATTTAATCCCGATTATACATATTGTATTAAGTATAAAGACACCTCCTGAGTCTTTCCATGCTAAGTACAGCTTTACATGGTTCATGCTCCGCTGCTAGTCACGTTCAGTGAATCTTCTTGCGTCAATATAATGCGCCTTCAAATACAGCCCTTATTCTTGGCCACATTAATTGTAAATTTGCGTATCAAGGAGGCTATTATGTGTAGAAGCGAGGTGAGCAACTAGAACATAAAGGAGTGTGTCCTTCAACATTAGTAGTTTCCAGAGGAAGGATATGCTTCGTGAATTTTCATTTCAGTCATCATCCGGACTGTCACCGCGGTCGTTTGTTAATTAAACTTTTTTCCTCATTTTATTTTAATAGCACACAACTGTTCTGTGTTTTAACTAATTAAACTCATTACTTTTGTTTAAATAATCTTTTTTAATAATAGTGTACATTTTTACATAAAATGCGTGTAAATTCTAGTGGACACTAAATTTAATAGACAAGTAAGTATGTTAAAAATTATATTGTTAACCAAAAAGAATCACTACTGAACTAATATAAAACAAACGAACCATTATTTGTTGAAGTTGTTCGCATGAAATTCAGTTTAATTGGTTTACTCAACTCTGATTGTGAGCTGTGATTATTTTTTTTACATAATATACATTTTTGTTACGAGGTTTTATCGAAAGACTCTACTCAATCTGGCTTCCTACAAATGTTTAACTCGTTAAAAAAGTTGTCGGAATTTACTTATTAATTTATCATTAAGATGATCTAGTTATTGTGTAACTTTCACGAGAGATATTATCTGAACTGTTATAATTTTACCCAGACTATATCTTTAAACAGTCATCGAGGTATCAACCAATGACTTTTGTTAATCAGTTTTGTTTTACTTATTTTGCTAAGAATTCTAAATTGAGCCGAAAAATTATTGTGTTATTTGATCTCTGTGACAGTTGCCACTAGTGTCATTTTAGAACTTACGAGTAGTTCGTAAGTTCTAAAATACTTTAAGTATTTTAAAGTACTTTAAGGTACTAATTTATTGATCGTTTTTTGTTTTTGCGAAAGACGGTTCCCATTTCATGTCATCCACATTTTTTATATTTTTTATCATTAATTCCATCACGACAAAGACTTGAAGACTCGAAGACTTAGAATTGAAGTCTTGAAATACTTGACATTGGCAGAAATAGCTGATCCGACTGATTGCCATATCATCAAAAGAAGAAGAAGGTACGAATTTTCAGGTTTCTATTCTATTGCACCTCATTTGTGATCCAACTGCCACGTAGAGTGGCAATCAAAATATAGGTGATACAAAATAAAATTGCTTATTCAAAGTTACTTCGTCGCTTTCGTAGTCGCCTATCTCAGAGATCAAGCTATATTTTAAGCACTTTAGTTGTTACTCATTTCTACTAATCATAAATTTTAACAAAAAAAAACCCGACTTCAAGAACTGGACTAACACTGGGATAACACGGGAACCATAGTTTTCAAATAAAAAAGAATCATCAAAATCAGTTCACCCAATTGAAAGTTATGAGGTAACAAAATAACCTTTTTTTAAGTCGGTTATAAAGCAACTAATTTTGAACCGACCTGAATGTATATGACATTCAGGTCGGTTCAAAATTAGTACAAAAGGTAAAGCTTAGTTGCTGACCTTCCCAAGGTGCCTCAAGTTCCCAGATCAAATCTTAAAACCATATATCAATATTTGATGGTTATTCAATTTTAGAGTTACCATGTAATTTCCGTTGACGGTTATATAATCACTATCGATCGAACCTAAAACCTGACTATTATGTAATAATCGAAAGCCTAATGATGTGCGAACGATGATTTAGAATAGGTACTAATGACAATTTCAATTCCACATCGCTTGGATTAACATATTTGATTGTTTTTGATTATGTAATGTCTCCTAATAATAATTTTTATACCGTTCATTTCCTGCGCTTTCGAGATTATGCAACGTACCTTACCTATCCATGGAGTAACTGTTATTTAGTATAAATAAACCAATATGATATTTATTTTTTATTAAATTGTCTTTTTTTTTTACAGGTAAGTTTGGTTTGATGATGGTTGTTTGAAAATATGTAAGTAAACATATGTAAGTATCTATAAGACATATAACAAAAAATCAGGTAGAGAAGGTGAAGAGAGAGAGAAAATTTCTTGAAATAGAATAATTATTGTTACGTTTAACCGTTCGCGAAAACTTAAGTAATGCACTTGTGATCAGTACTCTTCTTTTTGACAAGTTAAAAATATTATTACGTGTAACTTTGCATAATATGACTCATTGTTTGATTGATTCATCTGCAAGATGTTAATGATAATGTGAGGTTTAGTTTTTCATGGCACGGGCCATCTATATCGTTAAACCAAACAGCTTTATTGACCTTTCTCTTCAGGGCAGCCAGTATCATAGTAACATTGATAATTTTGCCTATTAGCAAAATCACATTTCATTTGTTATCAATTTTCAACATAAGTACCTGTTGCATTTGTCCATAATTTATTTAATCAACGAACTGACTTGTATCGCATTAACATAAAATAAAAATCTCTCTCGGCTCTCTATGTCAAAAATAATGTCAGTATTGCCGCTTTTATTAAGCAATTCATGGAAACCTCAGTAAAAAAATCGGTTAACGGTTGACTTTAGTCGGCTCTGTAAAACATCAGAAGTAACAATTGGCTTAGAGCATGAAGAGTGAAATGCTATTGAATCTGTGTGCACCAATATTGAATTGCGACTTACAACACACTTGACGGTACATAGTAATAATACAATGGTATGTCACTAATTTTAGACTCAAAACATATATTCCCTTAGAAAATTATTCGCTTTAGGAAACGTCTTCTGTTCATTGTTTTATCATAAGAAACCCATAAAAAGCCAATTAACTACTTAGATTCATTGTATTTGAAATATAAGGATTCCAGTTTATTATCATCATCAACGGTATTTAATAGTCTGCTGTTGGACATAGGCCTATCCTTAGCAAGGAAAACCCCACTTGAAATGGCATTAAATGATCATTATAGACTAGTTTCTTCCATACTATGCAGCATTATACGTACCTATTTAAATCAAACGTCAAAATCACACTGATTAAATTGAAGTCGTATAACCGTCTGTCATTTTTTTAATTAAAATATGATGTGCTGCTTATTTTACATTTGCCATTTACATAAATATATAATGAAAGAACTAAAAAGTTACTTAGCAAACTAGCAAGTTCGCTTAACTAATTAAACAACGAGACAGCCAACAAACTAAACTTAAAAAATGATTATAGTATTATAAGAAATTAGACACTAAAATTTGAACATCCTCATTATAAATGAGGATGTTCAAATTTTAGTGTAATTTTAGTGTTATCATGGATTTCCTTAAACAGTGTTTAGTAATTAAAAAGTAGAAGTAGGTAGATACATCCTTAGTGAATGGCGCCAATAAAAGCGCTTGACGTGGGACGTTTTATATAAATCATTGCTTTCGCCAATTACATGTGTAATTGGAATCTATTCGTTTTCTATTTATCGTATATTAAATAAATAGTAAAAGTCGGTACAAGACGGTCGGGTTCGCCATCATTTGCAGCCGTGATATACGAAGGCAAGAGTCCATACGCTGCGAAATCCCGACGTATTCTTAAACCACTGAACAAACCAGTTACGGTTCAAAAGGCTCCTTGCCTCTTAGTACGTACAACGTTTTTATTACGCCATAAAATATTAACTGCTTCACTTACGAACGTTATTTAAATAACACTCATTACTTAATGCTTTGTTCTCACATTTTACGTCTTTTTGTTATAAATTAATACATGTGATTTTATTCACATTACTTTCACTTTGTAAGCAACTTTTTTGTACCAATTAAATATTTTGTGAAAATATTTTTTTGCTAAATAACTGTAGTAGATCAAGTTTCGTGAAGTCTAATTAACACAGTCCGTTTTATAATTTATATATGACTAGAATAATTCATTACTTTTGTCTAAATTGATGTCTTGATTTAAACGAGCAAAAATACAAATCGTGACCAATTTTAAGCTGTCATTTAGATAACTATCGAATGTAAGTTACACCGCCATATTGTAGTTTCCAATAGATTAATTATAGAACCGGTGCGTAGGTATGTTTAAGAATCATTGAACCGATTTTGTTGAATACTATGTACTGTGTGTGTGAAATTATAAACAGTATCTGTAAATAGGTATTACAAGGTGGTGTTAAATGGAGTATAAACTGCTTTTAGCTAGTTCGACTCGATAGGTACTTTATCATGTATTGAATCGACCTTCTGCGAAGTTGTAAGGGTCTGCATCGAATAACATCCAGAAAAAACTTCTGGATGTTATTTGATGTTTAAAGCTAAACTCCTGATTCTCTTAGACTCTTAGATGATATCGAGCGAGATGAAATCAAATAGTTTTATTGCTTTTGACACTAAAATTTTCCAGGATAAAAATAGCCATTATCAATATTTCTGGTTTCCATCCAAATTAACATCATACTTTTAAACGTGATTCAAAATAAAATACAAGCTAAAATTAAAAACTTAAAAAACCCCTTACGTAAACACTTAATCGACTAATTATACGCCAAAATGGCTTACACTATTTTGGAAAAGAACTATTACACTGCAGGACCGATATAATCCAAACATAGCAAGAAAACTGCCTTTAAAATGAAAAAAAACTCATCGAAATCGGTCCATCAGGGTCTAAGGGTGATGCCACAAACAGACACGTACACGCACATACAGACATCGACGTCAAACAACACCCTTCTTTTGTGTCGTGTGTTATAAAAAGAAAATAAAAACAATGTTCTTGATCAGTTTCGTAATGAGGTCTACTATGACATTCAATATCATAGTGTGTTCAAAAAGTATCGTGAAATTTGAATTTTCGCGGGTTACGTATATTCGAATTTCGATTTTTTTGTGGCGTTATGTTGGTACATATGGCTCTCACTTATACTGAGAGACATATGTACCAACATAATACCAACATAACATGTAGAGAATAAAAGAGGATTAGCTAACCTTTTAAATATTTACACGTTCGATATTTATAAGTTTCGATGTCGATTAGCAATCGATGATATACCACTAGACACACGATACTAGACACAATAGACACACGGTATACTCCAAATATGATGAAATTATTATTCTTTAATTATGAATGACAAAAGTTGATGGATAAACTTAAGAATTTAAGAATTTTATATTGAGGTTCAGGGTTCATAAAATAACTAGCCTTCTTTTAAACTCTACCCAGCCAGAGACCTCTATGATTATGAAAAAAATATTAAATGAATATCAAACGCAAGAAGAACATTTAAAATGAGACTGGCATATGTAGGCGTTGTCTCTCGACAACTCGATGTAATTGATCAGACTCGATAATAAAGCCACTGGTTAATTGATTTATTACAGCGTCTTAAAATTAATTACTAAAAAACACTTTGTATAAAAGCGAAGTGCTGGTCAGAGTAAAATTAAATTTTGATATGAGTAGAGGATTGCATAATCCGTTTCCGCTCTGTTTTCGACTATGAGTACCATTGCAATTATCAAAATCACTTGCCATGCTTTTTAAATTAATGAATAAAATAGTGGAATAAGTGCATGTTAGTTTAATTCTAGAATGAATGAATATTGATCTAGAGTTGCCTAAGTATTACATGTAAATATTTAGAAACTACATATAAACGTATATCCCTGTTTACAAACCAACCAAACTTTTTTTTTTTATATTTAAGCTGCCAAAATGACTCTGCCCTGCCTGATGGAAAGCATGAGCAGAATCCAAGAGTGGTGGTCACCATCCTCAATGCGAAAAAGAACAATGCAGTATGGTGACCCACACTATGGCGGCCTGGGGGGAAAGGGGATGGTGAGGGGGATAGGGGGCGTTGGATTGTGGTATGGGCCTCCGGTATCCTCACTCACTCGATGAAACACAGCGTAAGCGCTGTTTCACACCGGTTTTCTGTGAGGCCGTGGTATCACTCCGGTCGAGCCGGCCCATTCATGCCGAAGCGTGGCTCTCCCACGGTATAAAACTTCTGTATTCTTCAAGTCTCAAGAAATATCTGAGATAGTTACTCACTTAATCAAGGAGAAGGACACGCCGTCTATTTCAGTAGACTTCGTAGAAGAGTCAAAGCAAAAACTCCCATATAAGCAGCTTACTTTTATCAATCCATAAATGCATACCTAAAAATATTCCCCCGCTGAACTCATCATAATGTCGTCACCACATATCATATACGATTGATTTCATATTTCAATTTCATTTCGAAAATAACGAAATCAAACCTCCGTACATGATTCGCAACATAAAATCTCAGTAGATCCAATAAGAACATGAACCGATAAATACAATTTCCTGCCATACCATCCCATAATATAATAAATACTTTTGCTTTAATTTGTTTTCGAAAGAGTAGTGACAGTTTTATTGGTTTGCTATAGAACTTTTCTTTTTTTGGACCGCGCATTATAATAAGAGGTGTTCTTACGTGGGCAGTACATTGTTATTTAACAGATAAAAATCAATGTTACGAAATGGTTAATCATATTGTACGTGATTTTCCAAGAGCTTGCATGCGTGATGCGAACACTCACACATGATTTAGGTGTCGAATTCTTCCGACTCGTAGCAGAAATGGTTTAGTATTATTTTTTAGTGAATGTTACTACCACTGTCATGTTGATCGGCTGTTTCAGACTTCAAGATATAGGTAATAATAGTTATATTTTCCGTAACATTGAGTCAACATTATCGTATGCACATGTTTAAATGTGTATATCTATTTATTGAGATTATTTAGATTCTCTAAAAGGCTCTATCAAAGTTTTATAAGTGTATTCAGTTAGATTTTAAATTAAATAATTAAAAACGTGTAACTCTTAGCTTCGCTCCTGCGGCGAGAAACGTTTTTTTAGAAACTCACAATAACGGAATGCCAATTATCCAAAATGCTTTACAATTACATTCATTACTGAGTAAGATTTTTTTCTTCTTTTATAGAATTTTATTGAGGGCATCCTACGTGTCGTTATATATACATGTATATATAATGTATTTTAAAATCAGCAAGTATATTTTAATCCTTAAAAACATTCGGATATGAAAATTCAATCATCTGTTAGATATAATATTACCTTTAAAATATCTAAATTAGCTAGGTTGAAAATGCATTGTAGCTAGCTTCTGTTTTTATTTTAGTCTTTCTGGAATTTACGAGATCTTGCAACGCTAGAGAATTCAAGGATGAGCAAAATGTTTATGATGATAGTGTCTATTTATGTAAACTGTGATAAAACGAACTTCGACGTTGTTCTCGACGATGTTTTCTGAAAGCGAGTTACAGGATTTTAACAGTAATGTTTCTTGACAAAATAGGCATTTATCACCTGTTCTTAAGAGTTTCTTTAAAATCAAAGAAAAGCAGTTAGGAGTGGCATACATCGATTATCATTTGTGGTCTTAATAAGGCAATCTATCGACTTTGTTGGTAGGCATCTTGAACTGGCCTCTTCATAAAGTAAATAGTAGTTTTCATTTAAAAATTACCTAGAAATTGGAATTGCTCCCATTACAACAATTATGTAATAGTTATGCTAGGTAATAACGATCTGAGTTATTACTTATTTACATTCATATTAAAACCATTACCAAACAACTGATTCATAGCGAGAAACTACCCTGAGTCGGTAACGACGCCTATGCCTAGATAACAGGTCTGGGTGCGATATCTGTCATTACCATATCTTTGCAGCTCCCATGGACTTGTTACGTTATCTTGAACTTGGTACCTTTTTAAATAAATATTTTTATGTTAAGCAGCTGCCACTTATATAAATGACAACTTTCTTCAAAGGTTTATATTTGCATTACTATTCTTTTTAATCATATAACAGTATATCTTCCTAACCTTTATTATTCCCAAGATTATTTGGGTATTGGCAACTAGATCAACCGGTTTTACCTGAATATCTGTTTCTTCCACAGTGCGACCGGCATCGGTCTTCCGCAACCCTGGGAATGAACTGAGTTTAATCATATAAAAGTATATTTAGGAAAATCGAAATGATGTTCATTATAATAAGTCTTTAAGGGATCTTCTCCTTAAGAACCCCTTAAAAATGATTTATTAATAATTTCCTATCTCAAGTTATCTTTATAGCGACATCAGCATTTATTACCCGTAAATTTAATCGTACTTAAAGATTATCCAATTTAATTATTTTTTCAAGACATTATTATTCAAAATATGCATTCACTTTTCCTCATTTTATTAACCCCGGCGCAAAAAGAGGGGTGGTATAATGTATATGTCTCTGTGTGTGTGTCTGTCTATGGCATCGCAGGTCTCAAAGGGATGGACAGATTTCGATGCGTTTTTTTTCATTTGAAAGCCCTTTGTTTGGTTAATATCGGTCCAAGAGTGTAAGAGTATTAGCTCTTTTCCAAAATGATATGAGGTATTTTTGGCGTATGGTTACTCGATTAAGTGTTTACGTAGAGGTTTTTTTTTAATTTTAATTTTTAGTTTATTTGTATTTATTGTCTGTATATATAATGTTAATTTGCGTAAAAAACGGATAGGCAGCTTATGTCAGAAACACGGCAAGACTCGGATGAGGAATCTAGTAAGTGGGATTAAGAATGCAGAAGCTCAGTGGAGCTGGGGTTGAGTACCTGGTAGTCTATTTTACGATAGGATATGGTAATGAGTGAAAATGATTCGGGTTTCATTAAGAACTTACTTTGTTGCAGTTGATTAATAAATGTTGTTATTGCATTAAATCATTAAAGAATATACCATCATTCGATAAATAATTAATACTCAATGATTTTCATCCTTTTTCCTACTTTTATAATTATTTGGATAAAAGATTATTGGAACGCAATTCTTAGATCATAACTCTAAACGACAGTGCGTTCTATGGCTCTCACAGATGTTCGTTTTATATCTTTTCAAGGGAAATGCAGATTGAATCTTTCAAGCGAGTCTCAATAAAACGTTTCACTTGTAACTCCGATTTATTAATGGGTGAAATGATATACGATGACTTTAACTCTCGCACCAGGCTTTGTAAGAAGTACCTAGCTACGATTGAGATCAATTTTAAGCTTTGTTGTGATCTACTGTGGTTCCTATGGCGTGTTAAATTCATTTTTGGACAACTTCTTCAAGCGAGAACTGTGATCCACGGTGGGTTTACTTTTCTTTTTCTACAATTTGAATAATAATAAGAAAACGCTAGGGTTATATTAAAGTTATGTTCGGCATATTATGGTTATAATTTTATTAGGGTAATGAAACCTCGTTATAAAATAATAATTTTATTTTTAATTCTGAAGTTTCTTTTAGCTTAAATAGTTTCATTTTTATTTTCACCGTTAAATTTCATTCGAAATAAAGTGCTGGGATAGACTTTAAAAAGAATTAACGAAAGGCTCAATTTTTTGTCCTTTAAAAGTGCAAATAGCTATTGCAAATAGATAATTTAAAACTGCGTAATAACCGCACATAACCTGAAACATTTAGATTTATTTAATATTGCCGTTACTAAAGGGGCAATAATTTAACTATAAGCGTAAAGTAACAATGACAATTTCATACAATAAACTGTTTTCTTTCTCAAAACAATGAGCAATTAAAATACCAGCTATAACATTGACCATTAAATGAGCGCGCCAGCATTTAGAACTCGATCATGTATGCCCTTTAGCGGTTCATCCATATGGAACTCGTCTCGTCTATGGAATCCATTGTCCACGCCGGCCGGCTCCAGCCCGGTCGAGATACCGGCTAGGCTATTAATACGACCCAATCAATTTATCTACATCTCATTATATTACATGTACTTATCTTTGGCCACGTAATTGGCTGTCGTGATGTGAAACTAATTTACACCGTTTCAGCTATTACTATCACTGTTTAATTACAAACATATCCATACTAATATTATAAATTTGAAAGAAACTCTGCCCGTCTGATACTAAACCGCTGAACCGATTTGAATGAATTTCGATTTATACATAGATTGGACCTTGAAGAAGGACATAGGCTACTCTTTGTCTCGAAAACCGCGATATATAAGCGGGCGGAGCCTCGGGCAAAATCTAGTAATGTCATACAATAGAATTAGATTTGAGCACGTTTTCTAGACCTTTTAAAAACTTAATTAGATAGATATTACAATTGTCTGTAGAAATATCTCTTTGTACATACACACTTTTAAATTTCACGTTAAAATCTCCCAGGAATTTATATTGGTTCATAATAACGTGGTTACATTAACAGGAAAGAACACAAGTTTAATATTATTTCTTTTATGTTCAACATTACACTCTGTAATGATCCTAAAGTCTGTCTGTCAGTCAAGCTCTCACACCAAATCTACTAAACCGATTTAATTAAAATTTGGTACATGACACAGATACTCTAGAGGCCGATAAAGGACATAGGCTACTTTTTAATGTAAAAAATAGTTGTAAGGAGTTGAAAGGCGAGGGGGCGGGGATCAAAGGTTGTATAAATGCTACCCAAAGTCACTATTCCACGCGGAGGAAGTTGCTGGCACAACTAGTAAAATATATACATCGATTTAATTTCTATGACGGAATTCAAACAGTGACCATGGCTATTGCTAGCAATTTGTTTTTGTTCCAAATCGTTTTAAAACTTAGTCAGCTTAATTTTAATTTATACTAACCGATTGAACTTATTCGTAGAAAACTATGAAACAACCCACCCACTGTCTCGCAGAGTCGACTATGCACTGTACAGTCTAACATAAAGAACATTGAGATTAATGGGGAATTGTCACGATCGTTTAGAATTTTGGGGTTTCAAAGCACATGGTACACGCAAAGCAACGTGATCTACATATACATCATACAAAGTTTGTTCCAAAACATTAAATCAATTAAGGATATCCTTGACACTAAGGAAATGATATTGAATTTAAAAAAACACGTATAAAGCTGGTAAATCTCTTTCGGTTATATGACATATTTTACAAATCTGTCAATGATAGTTGTTACATCGAGTAAGCAATCAATATTCACTATTAATGGTCAAATAATGTAAAAATTTTGATATAGAATAAATTAATAAAGTGGATGGGAAGTCAGGAAGTGAGGATAGGACTTTTGCTGAAATATATACAAAGTCATACGGATAAATGGGAATTCGACACAAATAGACGTACTCGACCGAAGTTGTACCACGGCACAGAGATAACCAGTGTTAAGTAATTCGCTTGTTGCTTTTCACATAAAATGAAGAGTCCAAGCCTCCCCACACCTGAAAATGGAGGAAAAGCCTCGAAAGACAAAGCTATTTTATTATTATTACAGGTTGGTGTCTACATTCGCCCTTGTAAAGAAAGCTTTCCTTTCTTAAGAATGCGTGATTAGGGATTAAAAATATTTTTTTTCTATTATAATAAGTTAAATAGGCAAAATTAGAGAATGCGACTTAACTGTAATATCAGTGGAGCATGTGGTTGTTTCATACGATGACAAGTGTCCCAAATTGTGAGATGTGCTTTCGCAGCTCTGTTAAGACGCTCATTACGGTATTTGTAGTTCGTGACATGTTGCCTTTATGGTCATTGGCTTATATTTACCGTTGCACCACAATGGTTTTATTCAAAAAAGTATTATTATTGTCAAACAATAGTAATCAGTTCAAGTTGAAACAAAGAAAACATTCATAGTCTTGCTTTGTATCGTCGTAAAAGTTTGACATTCAGGAGTTGATCTTAGTTGAAGAGACTATAAAAAACCCTTTGATTAATATTAATCGAGCAATACTAACTGCCACATAAGAACTATTTTTTCTCTTTCCACGAAGGACTAATATTGAGTGAGTGTGTGTGAGTTAACATTTCTTCTGCATCTCGGTGTAATTTATCTACACTTTTCTTCCTTACACATAGTTATTAATATATCAAGAACGCACAGCTAACAGAATATGTATTAAAATTAGTGTTAAATGTTTAACAATGTTCAAATAATGATTTGTAAATAGCACACGACCAACATACCAACAGTACTGGGACTTTAAACATGTTGAAAACGTAATCAACATGGCGATCCTTAAGGCGGGGATTTGCAAACCACAAATTATTATTATAATAATTTACGGTTTGCTTGAGAAATTCTAGAAACAATTCTAAGAGAAATTAATATAAATAAACGACGAGACAATCAGTGGGCGACTGTACCACGGCCATCAAAATCGTTTTGAGTTTATCGCGTGCGAGTAGGTTGGCATTACATTTACGTAGCAGCCTTTCTCTCAGTCCAAAATAGGCAATAGGCTTACGAGTTCGTGGTACAAGCCTTAAAGCCAGTACGGTTAGTGGCGCCAGCCTTTGAGTCAAGGACGACAACGTTCCGCGGTATTGTTACACCCATTTCAATACACTTTAACTCTTCAAAACACCCACTTGTAGTTTGTTTGGTTCTTCTCATAATTATTTACAAAATATACTCACTATGCCGTGATGGAATATTAAAATTCAAATACGTCAGTGAGAAACTTAACGAATGTAACCATTAGGACAATTGTCTCAACAAAGTGAGTCATGCTTGAGTCCAGTTTGGATTTAGTAACGAACGTCGGTATTCAATATAAGATATTCCGATTCTGATTCATCATCGCGGACGTAATATAATGTATAATATATTATGAGCGCTATATTTGTTTTGCCTATCCATGCCCTGAATGTTAAATATTGGCATTCCTTGTCGGACTTTCCTTTACGCTTACGTTGGAGATCACAATATTATCGGTGTCGTGATTTACTTTCTGTGAAACTCAAAGTGAGTTTAAAATTGCTCGCTTTGCTTGTGCTGAGACAGAAATTTAGCAGCAACGTAAACAATAGCTTTGAGAAAATGCCAATTAGTTATTACCGTAACAAACTTAAATTAAATCTTAAAAGTTTGTTTAAAGTTATAAGGTTAAAATGATAAATGAGTTATTTGCCTTTTTAAATATTTTCACTTAGTAGGTATGAGCAGAAATTAAAAAAATAACGTATAATAAACGATTTTACAAAAATAATATTCTAGGACAAAAAATATGTAATAACGTCTAGTTGTTAAGAAACTCAATTATTAAGATACGTCATATTTCATTTGAAGCTTGGCTGTCTTCAGGCCAACTCCAACTGCAATTAAAACAATTATTCTCGAGTTTGACACTGAAATATATGTACCTAAACTAAAACCTACCACGGCAGGTTAATAGACCAATGTAAGGATAATACTTCCGTGCAGTTAAAAGTCGTACCACCAATGTAATAATATTGGTAACCGAGAACAATAGAATACGTACTTTCATTATGCACGAAAATATCACGCTATATGTCATTCGTTGTACGCACAATGAAATCAAACCGATAGCGTTCTTTGTATTCTAACGAAGGTAGGGCGCGTGCATTAAAGCATGTAATTGATGCATCATACATCAATTAAATGTGAGTGAATGTTCGTTTGATCACTATCAAGAGCGAAATTAATGGATCACTCAATTTGCAAACCTAACGAAAGTTATTTAACATAAATCAATAAGACACCATCAGAGAACTAGGGAGCGCAATTTTCGACTGAATACCAGTTTATTTTGTTAAAAATATATAAGTCGATTTTATAATTCCCTTGACATTTACATAACTATTGTCTTCGCGTATATTTTTAAGAAATCATGATGTATCAACTTAATAAGATAACTAATACGTATAATAGGAGATAAACGTAAGAAATAAATTGAAATAACGGGTGCTTATGTCAAATTGACATTTTCCAATAAAATAGTATTGCGGTTATTCCGAGAAATGACATATTACTTTTGAAGTTACTCCATATTGTTTAAAGTTCTTACCAAACAATTGAGGTCTAGCCTACATTCTAGATAATAAAATTCATTTTTACCACGCAATCTATTATGTCGAAGAAAGAATGTAAACAGTTATATGAATTACTTTTTCTGGTTCGCCAATGTCGGTATAGCGACTATGGCGAGCAACATTTTTCAACTCTACAGCGGAACAGCAAAGGCGTTTGCAATTCGCCATTTCAAAAGGGAAGTCGTCGTTAGCAGAACATCTAAATTGCCGGTTGAAACGGTCTCGTCATCACATCGATGTAATGTAAGTGGCCCTGACTCTTGACTGCGTACAGTTTAGTACTCGGTTAGTCATACATGTTTGTCTATCAATGTGTCATTGACTGATGTATTGATGTCCGCCCATCGAATTATGACAATCTTCGATACCTCGGTGTGATGGCGTAGATATTGTTGGTACACTGTACAAATTGTAATACAGGGTCATATATATTGCAAGGTTTCGTTTTTTGATCTTATCATACATGTTGTGTGTCACCGTTTCGCTGAGAAAAGTTGTTCACAAAAGTCTCAAGGTTCGCGTGACCTCAGAACGGTCATTGTTCCAATTCTCTGTGGGATGGTCGATGATTTAAAAAACAGTCAACACTAGATGTATTCCATATTAAATTGTGTGCAAAAATAATTATGATTCGGCTCACATTCTGATGCGACTGTGATGTTTTAGAAGAAACTGTCTTACTGTGGATTGTATTCACATTCATTTTTAGACGAGTACGACGAAGCCAAAAGGAAGGGTAATAGTTTTGGCAGTCTGGCGCCTAATCTACTGAACCGATTTAAATTAATGAGTTATCAATAAAGTTTTAATAATGATTCCGATGACATAGGCTATAAAAACATGAAACATTTTCACGTAGTAGGGTTATAGCATATTTTTAAACTTATCATTTAAATATGATGTATATACATAAATTTGTATTCTACGAGTATAACAACTATGTATTACTTGTACGCTGAAAGAGTGAGAATATTTTATCCCTACTCTTCTAAATAAAATGTCAGAGGAGACACAATCTTTGTATGTAAAGAAAGAAAAACATGCCTTCCATTATATAAAAAGTGTTATACTACTACTAAATAACATTATTTGTTGCAAGGATTAAGTCCGTGAGTGTTAATTTATGTGTACTGCATATTTTTTAGCGACTCACTGCTACCCAGATAGACCCTGCGAGGTCTTCGTGGTGCTGTCTTCATCACTGCGCCTGTAATATAGGTGTATTGGAAATAGGGACTGCTTCGGTGGCGCAGCGGTAGCGTAAGCGATTGCTGTGCTTGAGGTCTCGGGTTCGAATCCTGAGTCGGACCAAATGTTGGTATGATCTGCAAATATTTGTTTTGGAGTTTGGGTGTTTTCTATGTATAATGTGCATGTACTTACAAAAACAGTATCTATGTATTACTGATATAAATAAATCAGTTGTCTAGTACTCGTAATACAAGCTCTGTTTAGTTTGGGACTAGATTGCGTTGTGTGTTCAATGTCCATAAGATTTATATTTATTTATTTAAAAAAAAAACAAATGAGTTAAGTATTTTGCGCGTTGGTTTATGTTCCATGTCTATACATTTAGTAAAAAGCGGTTATTTTAATATTACAAACAGTCACTCCAATTTCATTTATTTGTATGGATTCTTACTATTATGCCAATCATTATTAGCTACACATATGAGCATCAATTCTATTAATATAACACTATATTCGCATACGGCTGGCTACAAACTTAGAGAATTGGTCATGCAGTGTACTGCGGAGTAAATCTATTTATAAGGGTTGGTTTTCTTCCATTTTGAGCTGAACTCATGTCTTTGAGACGCTGTGAAATTATCCGGCGCCTGCAGTGTTTTCTTTTATTGTCGTCTGTTTGGTATAACATTAGTGTTTCTTATGACTCACTTACCGTGCTTAAAATATCTGCCTGTAAGTCACTTATGGGCTTATTTAAAACCTTATCATAGGCGCTAAAACTTGTGAGTAACTTTAAGAGTATAGCTTATTTTTATAGAGATTAATAAGAATTCTGAACAATCTACGTACGTTCGCACATACATGATATTGATCCACTTTACTTCATACACATATTATTTGATTTTAACATATAATTTAAAAGTAATCCTTCCTTTGAAGGATACGATAATTCTTTAAAGGAATCTAAACTAATATTATGAATTTGTAACTATTGGCCATCTGTTACACTGTCACGGCTAAAGAACTGTGCCGATTTCAATGAAATTTTGCATGGAGATACTTTGATTCTTGAGAAAGGACAATCGTCACTGCGAAGATCAAGGTCCACTTAAATGTAAATAAAATCATATTACTTAGATATACTTCAGATTTACATAAATAATAGCAAACTTATCTGTTGAATAGTGTTATATGGCAGATAACTATCCGAAACTGTATCAGGAACTCTAGATACTTGCCGTGTATATTAAGTATATGTACAAAAATCGCCAAAATTTAAACAGAGTAAGTAAATGGAAAAAATAAATAGTTCACTACATAAATACGTACATGAATTCTAAAATCTTAAAACCTGCACAATAAGAACCTTATCTATTATAAATGTATTTTCATCAATTCTATTTATTATAACGACCCAAATTCCACATAATATTTATTAGGTTGTTAAAGATTATATTTTTAATAAAGTCATTTATAATATTTTAAAAAGTAACGATTCAAGAATATCTATAATAAATACCTGAAAGTATTTAAATCTCCTTCAAAGTTATTTATTTCTTATTTAATTACAATCTTAATAAGATTTATAAGGCTTTGTTTAGTAAAAAAACTTGAGAGTACAGTTAATGCTGATGTAGACCCTGGCTCTGTTATAATCGGCTTGGTGACAATATAATAAAAAAGCGTGAGCTTTTTGGCTTTTTTTTATTAAGTTGACGTGAAACTTTTTACCTTTACTTTTCTGAGGAGAGCCCTATGTCCAGCAAATGGCTATTAAAAGCTGTGGATGTGATGTGTGACTTGTTTTAATAGTGCTGTTATTAAAATTTCGATAAAAAAATTGGAATTATGGTAACTTCCACATACAACGCAACAAGAGAAACACACTACAGCGCCATCTACCGAAGATACGTCGAACTATGGAATAAGGAAGGAAACTAAGAAACTACCAATCCTAAATCGCGCAATAAAAGTTCTCGCGCCGATTAACATATGTACAACATCCCAACGTCAACCGTTAGGCAGTGGCCCGCCAGGCATGATCACCTCGCCTGGTCGGAGGATCCTCCCTTTGTGTTGGAGGGACATGTGACCCGTTCCTTCACAGAATTAACTATCTCCACTGTCTACTTTACTTTATTTCACTGTTATGTTCCTTCTTCGCCCCTTTATTATAAATACGAAATATCTATGCCTTTTATTAGGCAAGCCATAATAGCCATACACGGCTTAATTATTTACAAACAAAAACATTCTTAGAAAACCCATCAATTGAAAGGATTAAGATGAAATACATTTTGCCTGTTAACGTTGATTTTTTGTTGTATACCTTATTATATTATA
This sequence comes from Hyphantria cunea, assembly GCA_003709505.1. Lineage (NCBI taxonomy): Eukaryota > Metazoa > Arthropoda > Insecta > Lepidoptera > Erebidae > Hyphantria > Hyphantria cunea. The sequence continues at coordinate 1,210,198 of PKRV01001153.1, forward strand.
TTATATTATTATATTATATTATATAATATAAATATATTTCAAATAATTCCTGTTACCTATTGATCAAAGTATTTTCGTTTCGATGACATTTCAACATTCTATATGGCTTCCAGTGTTTAAAAGTAGGAATCTGTGGCAACACGGCTTTTAGTTTACCACTATTTTCTACAATTACCTGTTTATTGTACACGTTTACGTTACAGTAGTAATCGGTAAACACTATAGTTAAGCCGACTGAACCATAAAATGTTTTGAAAATATAGCATTGGAGTTGCCGCAGTTATTGGAGCGCCGATTAACATAGATACAACTTCCCTTGTTGGAGGGACATGTTACCCGTTCCTCCACAATTTGTTTATGACTAACCGAATTGAATTTTAGTGTATATATTTAGTATATATAGGTATTGTAAGCNCTCCAACACAAAGGGAGGATCCTCCGACCAGGCGAGGTGATCATGCCTGGCGGGCCACTGCCCAACGGTTGATGTTGGGAAGTTGTATCTATGTTAATCGGCGCGAGAACTTCTATTGCGCGATATAGGATTGGCAGCTTCTTCGTGCACTACGTTACTCCGTAGTTCAGTGTATCTTCAGTGGATGGCGTTGTCATATATTTATGTTGACGCTGTATGTGGAAGTCGCCACAAATGTAATAAATAAAAGTTACTGAACACTAACCTGCAAGACTGTATACACAATTTGGGTGTTTCAGTAACTGCTATGGGTTCGCCTTGATTACTTTAAACAGTACACACCTTGCTGCTTTAAAAAAAGCTTAACTGACGTTTTTACAATGTAATGGTATTCCTCTTATTGTTTACAATGTACCTTCGGCGAATTTATTCGTAGTCTAGTTGATCTGATGTTTGTGGGTGGTCTCGGGGCGCCAGTGGGTCGTCTACCTACCTACATATATAGAATGGAGTTTCAAGCGTTTGGAGAGGTGAAAGGTTATTTGGAACTGTTACAGTTCTCACGGTAACAGTTATTATTTGTATGTGAAATATCCTTATCCATGTCCATACTTAATGTCACAAACTCGAAAGTAACTCTGTCTATTTTTCTATTATACCTTCACGGCTAAACTGATGCACTCAATTAACAATAAAATAAGTCAAAAATACTTTAATTCTTGAAGAAAGACTTACAACGCAGCTAAGCTAAGTTTGCACCTCGCGTCCATAGGTATGAAAAAAAGGAATTCGCTATATGTATTCGACTTTTTAAACGAATGTTTGGTACAAAATGTCGGCTAAGTTAGTTTTCTGTAATAATTTTATTAATGTACTCTGCAATAATAGTTATTTATGCAACTGTTGTATAATAAGTGGCATTAAAACGCTCATGTGATAATAGTGTCACATGAGTGTTTTAATAGCTCATTATGCACAGTTGCATACAGACTTTATCTACGACCATGATATGAATTATCTATAAAGTAATACATTTTTGCAATACTAATATCGAAAAAAAATGGCGGGATGCGGCGTGAATTCTAATAACAGTTATTTTATAATGTGGCACACTTCCACATACAACGCAAAATATAAAACACTACAGCGCCATCTTCCGAAGATACGTCGAACTACGGAGTAACGAAAGAAACTAACAATCCTGAATCGCGCTATAGAAGTTCTCGCGCCGAATAACATATATACAACTTCCCAACACATACCGTTGGGCAGTGGCCCGCCAGGCATGATTACCTCGGCGGGTTGCATCCTCCCTGACATGAATTATGTTGGAATACATATGTGACCCGTTCCTTCACAATAAAATTTTACCCGACACTTTTACCATTTAAACATAAAATTGTAAGGGGTGAATTAGGTATTTACAAGAAATCTTCGTTTGACTTTGAAATAATTTAAAAATGATTTACGATCGGCATTAAATCACAAGACGGTTTTTATTTTAAATGGATCATTGTTATTCTTATGAACTTGTTTGATACGTTTTTGAATAAAACTTTCTAATTAGTCAATAACGTTTATCACTGGGGGCGTTGTTATAAAATATTTCTGATATCTGTATGTATAGATTGCATTCAGACTTTTGAAACGTGCATATCGACTATCACGCAATAATGTTAATTACTAAATGAATGCAATCGCCGGCTTGTTCATCCGTCAAGCTATGAGAGGCACCGATGACCTTTACCATAAATTCCATACCTACCGTTTCTTCATCGTTCTGCGTCTAAACGTTCATCAATTTGTGTACGTTCTTTTTGAAACTAACAAATTGCAGTTCAATATCGTGGTAGGTAGGCGACCTCCATTCGCCGCTCACGGCCAATTTAGTTTGCGATCTCACAGGCAGTTTTCATTGTCTCTCAGGTATTGCAAAAAGCCAGTGCAAATTTAGTATTGTCATTTAGTTACGAAATTGCAATTAAAACTTCACCGATACCTGGCACAATAATAGACCAGTGCATTATATTCACTGCCGTTTCACATGGCTAGGTTGCAATGGAAACAGTTAATTGATTTCACGAATTTTTATTTTGGAGGACGTTCTTGACGTGAGCTGAACTGAATGAACACTGTATTTCCAAAAAAAAACATTAAATCATGAAATCCGTGACATCCGCTGCTTTCATAATAATAGGATTATCTTGGTACGTGGTAGGGACTTAATCGTATTTGACAAATGACACCAACTCTAGGGAGAGAAAATGAATCGTTCCAGTCGAGCAATCCGATGCCAACGTACACGACACGAATACTAGGTATTACGCATAAAATATATCGTAAACGCGGTTAATTCAACATTATCCGTTTTTTCTCAGCAGTATGCCACGTTGCTAAATATAAATAACACAATTTCTATACTAAAAGTAACAAGAAAAAACGTTCTCACGCATTGCTTGCTAGTTTCAAGAAAGTATTACTATTTACAAAAATGTAAGTTAATAGTCTCGAGTATTTCACTTTTTACTTTTCTTCGTTTAAACATTATTGAAAGAGTGAGAGTTCATTTTGTATAAGGTATCATAGAAGTGGTACACCTAAAAAAAATTTTTTCTATTTCTCAATTAAAACTTTAAATTGTAACGTTATTTGGATAAAGTTTCATTCTGTGGGCATCAATTAGCTTAAAAATGTAGAATTGACGAAGACAAAGTAAATATTCTTTACATTTGAGTCCATAAATTGCCGGAATGAAGTAATGCAGCATATCCACCCACGACAGAGTGCCCGAGTCTCGCGTCGCCTGGCGACAAATGCAATGAAGCTATACGTATTTAGTTCACATTTACATTATAATTCTATCTTTAGTCCCTCGCTCTTGTGATCAGTTTTTTTACCTACCTACCTACCTTATTTTTGTCTATCCGTTTAAAAGGTCGGAGCTTTGTATTACCGATTTCAGAGATTTTTTTTATAAATAACTTCTTTGAATTTGTACTCTAAGATTTACTATATAAAAACAATGAAATCGACTGTTAGGTTCAGTCTGGTTTGTGGTACACACGTTGACATTGAACTTTTTCTTTTTATTGCTTTGAAATGAGTCAGATTTGACAGCAATAAGAAGATTGGTTATGAATCAATAAACCTTTATGTTATGGCACCAAGTTCCTTCAACGCATTTATAAAACAATTGGCTGGTAGTCATAACCGATTCTCGTCGAAGCGATTTGTCACATTCATTGATGAGTCAATGTGTGGGCACTTGTGTCACAGTGACTTGGGCAATAAGAAGGATGTTAGGGAGTTTGCTACATTACAGTGTACGACTAGGAGATCGTTTTTTGTTTTTTCGAAAGACGGTCCCCATTTCATGTCATCCACTTTTTTTATAATTTTTATCATTAATTCCATCACGACGAAGACTTGAAGACTCGAAGACTTAGAATTGAAGACTCGAAATACTTGACATTGGCAGAAATAGCTGATCCGGCTGATTGCCATATCATCAAAAGAAGAAGAAGTGTACGACTACAAAACATTACACGATCATAAATATACCGATATATTTACTAAACGTATTCATAATGCTAGAAATTTATTTTAAAGTCATCGGCATATTACGCAGTGCTCCTTACAATGTGGATGCACATCAACATTCCCTAGAAGGCATGTTGTCCAGCCAGCTTGCCCACCCACGCCCCACTCACTGTATAAACAACCTTTACCACTACATGCTAGTATTGCAATACTTTGATCGTGACGGCCTAATGTGACGCCGCACCATGGGGCAAATTGTTTTTGTATGCTTTGTGTATAGAATCTAGTAAAATATACTGTGTAATAAAATTTTATTTATATGACATTTCCATTCAATGTTACTCCTTACAAGAATTACGGCCCATAACAAATTTTATAGTGGCCATAACAAAGCAATTTTTTTAATAGGTAAAACTCACTAAGATAATAAGTTATGATGATTAATTATTTTTATTAATTAAACTTAGGGATGCTAAATTGTATGTAATAGCCGTTAAATTTTGTGTTCTTAAAGTCAAGCTAGAGCATCTTGTTGCCAATTACTCGAGAAATATAAGTCTTAAACTTGTTTAATAGTCGAAAACTATATTCTGTCCCTCTTCTTCACCCCTTCATCGTTATTATTTCTATTGTAGTTCACTAAGAAGTTGTATTGCAAATTCCAGGGCCACCGCCACGGCTGGGGCTGAAGGTGGCGAGCCCCGGAGTGGCAGGCACCGACGAGGACTGTAACAGCAATACAAGCCTCACCGGGAGCCAACACTCAGCGCACGATGAAATCGACGCGCACTGCGACAACTCTGGTTATCTCTGGTTCCTCGACTACAAGTAAGTTACCAATAATCAACTAGCTTCTTCTTCAACTTCTTACACTAGCCAACTACCTCTTGAGCGCGTTCAGTGTTGCGATTGGTAAAGACGTCAGGGCGGACTCATCCCTGCTGATGAAAAATAAACTCGCACTGCGGTCCTTAAACTATAACTTGATCTCAGTGATAGATGGCTACGAATCCGACAAAGTAACTTTGAACAAACGATTTTATTTTGTATCACCTACATTTGCGTTCTTTACGTGCCCTTTTATCACAAATAAAGTGAAATAAAGCATAACGAAAAAAAATAAAAATAATAAATATTTTGGACATCTTACACACAACGCCATTTGGTATTATGGGGTATTAGACAATTGATATAAATATATAAACACTTTTTTGTAAATACATACATATGTACATATATGTTCATACATAATTATTTACATATACATACAAAAAATGTACCTAACTCGTGAGTTCCTAAATGACTCTAGCGCCAATTGCACAGAAGTCAAAGTTATATTTTGAGGACTGTAGGACCTCTGTGCTACAAACTGCGTAGGTATATACTCGGTAATGTAGTAAGTAATATTATGCTTAAATTATTTAATTTTGTATTATATCTAATTATCATGCCATCAAACAAAAATACCAGGTAATTACTGAGCTTAATGATACAACATTAATACCAGTATCTATTTATTTAATAAATGCGTCTTAATGGCGTATCTTAATGAGATTAATCTTTAAATTCCTTGATTAATTTCCTTGATTTTTGTAATGGAAGTATAGTAAGATTATGTATCTTTGTTAAAATTAGGATTAGAAATATCAAATAGTAATTGATTTTTATAGTTAACTGATTTTTTAAATATGGAATGTTAATCTGGTTTGTGTAACTGAAGCTAGATATACTTTTTTCAGTTTTTCCTCGTTTTAATCTCAATAACATCAATTGTTAGTTGAAGTCTCTTTTCATTCCCCCATCTTGGAAAGAGTATTTTAGCCCTTCGATGTCTGAGTTAAAAGCCGTTTTTATCCGCTAGAAGATAAATTGAATTTAGAACATCGTGTGCACTATGTTTTTGAATACAAAACATCATTAAACCTATTTACTTCTGCCTCCATGGTGCTGAATTTATTATACAACCTCTTTTAATTTGTTAAAAACTCAGACTCGGAACCTTCTTTCTGTACTTTTTTTTTTAATTTGCTTTGCCCGTGCCATTTGAACTGTTAAAACCTTAACCTAAATTGTTAAAACCTTAGGTTGAAAACAAGAAACTTGAAAACAAGTGAAAGACCTAAACTGAGTAATTCTAGCGACGAGGAAGTTTATTTGATGCCAACAGAACTGACTGAAATTGTTAGTAACGCGCAAAAGTATCTTGTGATTGTAAATGCTTTTTTGTATTTAGTCATTTCCTCGTTGAGGTGGGATGAAAAGTTACGTGTTGCACAGATTGAGTTGAGTGCAAAGATTTTTCACCTCGTTCTCTTTTCATTCCCTCGCTAACACTCAGGATTCTAATCTATGAATTAATTTTAAAATCCTTAGCTTGCTTGCTCATCAAAATAGAGCACGAGGGTTAAAAAGCAACTTAGTATAACAAATAACTAAAATATTTTAACCGAATAATGTTAATTAAAGTCCGAAAACCGCAGAAATTTAATTTACCTTACTTGATTTTTAGCGTACCAAATTATGTTAACCCTTATATAAATGTTCAATTAATTTATAACTACTAAGATTAATAACTTAGATTAATTCTGGGTATTATCAACAGTTCTGTAAAAGTAACCTATTTTTTTTTGTAATTTCAGCCCAATTTTTCGAGACGGCTCCTGTCACCACACCTCAGTGCTGTCGTCGGTGTCAGCTTCATACAAAGGCATCAGCGACCTAACTTCACGATTCGAATTCACATCTCGATACAACGACATTGCACGAGACCTCGACGCTAACCTCGCCGAGGCTGATATGGAGAGTTTTCGAACTGAAGATATACATGCACTGTTGATGACCGCTAACTTGCCACACGACACCATTATTGATGATAGGACGCATGATGTAAGTACAAGAGGCAGTAGTAAACTCTCAAAAATTAGTAGACACTCAGAGAAAATAATAGCAAAGATGCAGTGTCTAAAGAGAAAATACCTCAGTAAATATATAGAAAATCGTTTACTCAATTCCTAATAACAATTAATGACATTACAAGCACTGATGAAGCTTAGCAAAATAAAATGATGAAATGTATTTTATCGAAAGAAGCAAACACTGGAATAAAATGTTATTTGTAAAATTTAAACTAGTTTCGACTACACAAACGTTCATAGTTTACAAATAGAATTAATACAGAAAAATATGAATTATAATAATTAATAAATGTTGAAAATAAACGGCTAGTACAACCTGAGACATGCTTCCAGAGGGCATACGCTTTACAACGCCTCAATATAAACTTTCGAATCGTTGATAAAAACCAAATATTCATAAGAAATGATGGCCTAATTTCGATCAACAGGCAATCTCTGTACATAAATACCTCTTATAAAAGATGTGATAAACTGTACTGTGAATTATATAACTCTCCACGAATCCTTTTGGTCGACGACACATTTCTGTTGCTTGAATAAAATGGCATACCTTTAAAGGACCCTCGTTAAACGATTGTAAAATAAAGTATGTTGTCACTACGATAAAGGTGTAGCAATCCTTGACATTGGTAACTAGTCACCATACTTGCGTGACTAAGAATACGATACGGCATAATATGGCATACACATTACTTACTTAATTATTTCGTAAGGTGTCGTAAATGCATAATCATATTAGCAGTATGGGCACTTATAGCGTATATAATTAATAAGAATTTAATAAACCTTTAAAATGCAACGTCAACGACCCTTTAAATAAGTTTATTATCGGCTATCATCACTAAAAACTGCATCAAATTAATACTAATCTAATCAACAGACCTCATTATTTAATTTTAGGTTAGTTTATTTGCATCATAAGCTTTATTTTTTATGTTTTGGATTCAATTATGTATTGTCTGTACGAAATATTTTAAAAGTAGTTATTTTATTTATATTTAGAAAGTATCATTCATATCTTATCTCTAAAAAAGTAGAACGCTGCATTAAAATTTCTTAAACACAACTAATTGAATAAAAAAATTAACAATTAATTTCGGTTTATAAATGGTAAAGATGCCGTGTTCACTGCTGGAAATAGGCCCTGATATACGGAATATTTAAAATATTTTGTGAAATACCTTTCATGATAATACCTATTGATGAGTGTAGAAATATGTAAGCAGACCTTAAACAAAGTTAAAATGTATTTAGCCACCTTTAAACACATGTGCTACAGAAGCTTAGTCAAATCACTGGTGTGACTAAACTTCTGTACGATATGCCAGATAAAATATTAACAAAAGTCGCAAATTTTAACCCAAAGTAATAAAGAAGATTAAAAGCAAACTTTAAACGCAAACATTTGTAACAATCAAATTTCCGTGAATACTAATAAGGCTTTAAAATTTAACCCTTATTGCATTAAAAGTATTCTTAACTTGTAAACTTCTATGTTGAATTCAAATCTACTCTTTAATTATAAGTAAAAAGAAGTTTATTGCACATAAAGTAGATTGAAAAAAACCTTGCCTGAACAAATGTTAAAGTACCCATCCTTGTTGCGTAATCGTACAGATCGAGAATATAAAGCCGTAAATATAAGCTCAAGATAAGATTAACGTAAAACTGTCTAAGAAATGTACTTACAGTGGTTTTCGAGGCAGTTATGGATTCATTAACCTGCAGTGTTGCAATGATAAAGTCATAAAAGGACAAGTTTATTATTTTATTATGAACACACAACTTCAATAAAAAACATGTAATCGAGTTAAGTATTTTAATCATTAAAATTTACGTATATTCAATTCAATAGATGACTACACGGTTGGCTTAGTGGTTTCAGTGGTCGCCACACCGCTTCCTACTGCGCCAAGTGTTGTGGGTTCAAATCCTACACGGGACAACACTTTGTGTGATCCATAAATTGTTGTTCTAAGTCTGGGTGTACTTTGTGTCCGTTTCATGTATGTTTGTAAAGATCCCCGTGACACTGGAACGTATGTTCCTAATGCGGGAGTTGTCTTTAAAAAAAGAAAAAAAAATTCAATTCAATTCATTTCGTGTTGACATTTGCTAGTAATTAAGTAAGTAAATGTTTGGTTAGTAATTTCTTTTAAACAACTCAATAATCACGTGGTAGTCACAGTGTATCTTATGACCAGTATTAGTACTATTTTACTATTAAACTAATTAGTGAAGGCTAATTATACAATTTGAACAATTAAAGATAAATAAACAAGGTGATGACGCATACTCGCCTTCGTGCGCAGTGGACTGCTCACAGTCAATGCTGATCTGACACCTAGTGTTATTGGGACCCTCACTACCGGCTACCTACCTATATAATGTTCTATTTATAATTAAAAAAACGGGTTGCACTCCCGGCAGATGTAAAATCTTGAATATTAACGTTGTGCATTTTTTATATTTTGGAATGGTTAGGGAATAATTTTTCACGAATTGCTTTAATTATTAGTATAAAAGTGCTATCATTTTTGTGTTAAAATACAATATTTATTTATTGTGCTATTTTACACAAACATGACAATTTATGGCCTACTCTCCCTCCGTCTTACGAATTTTTGATCAGGTGACGTGTCCTGACGCGAGTTTAATATTTTTTACCCATCACAAAAAGTGCACAACGCTGCTAAAGAAGTTTTCACTTCAAAAGATACTAAAGGATAAAAAAACGGGTGCTATATCCTTCTGATCGGGTCATGTAAGTATGGCCAACCGCGAGCAGGCGACGTTACGCGTGTGCCGTACGTCGCCTAAATTGAGAGTTTAATATCAGGAGACAGTGCCCGCTTCAGTGCGGGCAGGCGCTGGGAAGGGTCCGGGTGGCGTAAGAAAGCGGTTCCCGGATCCATCCCGTCTCAGGCGCAGAGTGGCATATCAAGTGGTTTTAGTCGGTTCGATTCCGACACACCGCCCCGCCGCAAACCCCGGTGGGGTGAAGGCCCGAGGGGGTTTCAAAAGGTAAAAAAAGGCTCATGTAGGTACATAAAATAGGTAATTAAGACGTAAGCGAGGCGCTCATAGTCCAGTTGCACTCGGTTAGAAACAATCACCGAGGGTAAGCAACGACGGAGCGGTCAGTACCTGGATGGGTGACCGCTGGTGGCATGTGACCATGAACGTTTCCGTGATTCGGAGGTAACGTTAAGCAGTCGGACCCGGTTCTTATCATACGATAACAGTCTTGAAGCTAAGTTGGAGGCCTTTGGGCGGCTTAAAAACATCCAACGGCAAGATACGTAGCCACAACGTATTCTTTCCAGTCCCCAATCCGCACTTGGCCAGCGTGGGGACATATGGCCTTAACCCTCTTCTGAGAGGAGACCCGAGCCTAGCTGTGGGACACAATGGGTTGTTGATGATGATGAATTAGGACGTAATGTACTTATAAATATAAACAAATCTTCTTATTAGGTATTTAGTTAAGTAATTTCCGTATAATGATTAGCAAATCGATAATTAGTGTTAAAAAGATATCTCGTCAGTAATGAGTATTAATTGTCATTTTTATCAGCGCGTGACGAAAGAACTTAGATAACGAGACGCTTAGAATGTTTTTTTGTTATCGGAGCGACCTTGTGATTTTAAAAACTTACAAGGTCATTCATCCACAGTTAGTCATCAAGAAATCTTCTTAAACAAGTATGGATGAGTAAACATTAAATTAAAGTACAATTTTTTTAATTGTGCATTCACAGATTCGTTAGTGATGTCAGTATAACTAGACAGGATGCAATAAAAATACTTTGAACGTGTAAATGAAGAAAATCTTTGAAGATGTGTATGCATCGAGTACTTGCATAAAATTCTGTTTTAAGAATCATTATATTATATATCAATCTCAAGTACAACATGACCCATTTTCATTGAATATCATATTATAATACAACAAAATGTAACCTAATGGTACGAATTCTAACTGTTTTGATTACTACTTCGTCTTTGTATGCAAAAGAAATCAACTAAAATAGCTGCAAAAAAGGTTACAGTCACCAGCTGTTCGTTGCTAATAGTCGCCAGGGTTTGCACAGATGCTGTTAGCCATCCCTTGATTTAATCTTTTAATCACCTGTTTACGCTCTCACGGCTCGCGAGAGCTCTGACTCATGGTTGGCAAAGGAATTAGTTATTTATTCTTGGCAGAGACCGGCCCACGGTTATTATTGTTTCATAGAAACATTGTAGGTATCAATCTCTATATGAGAAACGAAAACAATATAAAGCCGCGGACGGTGTGGCAGCTTCTCCTTTAGATATTGTGGAAGGGAGATCTATCAATTGTATATTATTTACTACAGATTTATATTAATCTTAAAAAAACACCGTATTTATACGACAGAAGTGAAATCATATTGAGTCCATCTCAGACAACATAAACGGTGTTAAAAAATTTCAATATAACGAAACTAAACTGAAATAATACGCCTTTATTCCAATTTTAACTAACTTTATTATAATTTAAAGTATTACCTTAATGTAGATTAATAAATATAAATGATACTTATCCAAAAATGAAACCTTACAATTGGTAATTTCACTCAAAATAAAAATATGGTCGTTGTAAGCAAACTTTTGAATTATTATCAATACTTCTAACAATAACTCATGACCTGACATTACTGTTCATTGCATGCTTATGTATTCTAAAGTAATAAAAGATTAATGTATGTAATAGATGTCTTTAAAATAAAACAACGACAAAAATCAGTATATCAATAACATCATATTAGTCTTGTTATGTTAATTTAATACTAACATTTTTCCTTATTTGTGTATGATATATTTTATTTTTATCTATTCTATTTCATGTATGTTTATTTTTTCAGTTTCATATTCTCTATATTCTTTGTGAATGACGTGTCATGGTGTATTGCAGAGTAATCCTCATGGCGAAATGTTCGCGAGCATCTCTAGTTCTCTCATGGAAAGATTTCGATTCGACAGCAGTATCAGTACCAACAGTAGTTTCCAGGTTCGACTCCTATTGCTGTTCAATGTATCATTTCATGCATTGCTCTAAAAAGATTTGGGGATTTTTTTGAATATTCATCTCATTTCTATCACCTTTGCTAAGCACTTTCTCTAAAACTAATAGCACATTAAGATTACACCTGGGTTTGTCTTATTACAAAACTATGCTTAACAGTATAGCTATGTTTATAGCAACAAAGCTATCTAAGGCTGAAAAAATAACTGTAAATGGTGCAAGAAGCTTGCAATAGATGGCGGTTCCACATCAGCTTTATTAATGATTTGCCTATTGGCACTGGTAACAGCAACAGTAAGGTTTTTTCCATGTTTAATGTATCAAACAAATCTGTTTCGAAAGTTTTGATCCCTGATAATCACCGGGGAACAAAACTTTCACAGGAGATCGAACATTTTTACATATTAAAATAGCGGCAAATACTAAATATAAATGAATATAAACCTTGTTAACATAGTCAGGTGTCTTTTAGGACAGTCGTATATGCTATGCCCTTTCCCTATTTGTGACAATAATATCACATCTCTCGATTGAGAAGATAAGTTAGTAAAACGGACCAAACAAACAATACGGGCCTGTTAGTGTAGTGGTTAGTAAACCTAGTTACTTAATGTGGGGTTCGATTCTCACCCAGGTCAAGTAAATATAAGAAGGTCATGACTATTTGTTTTGTATCTAGCTGTAATGTGTGTAAATTTGTATATGATAGTTTGTTTAGGAGCAGTCTGGTTACCATAGCATAGACTTTGTCTAATTTAAATCAGATGACTGGTCAAAATGTGTCGAGTAAAAAATTTGTAACGTACCCAAATTTTGTGTTGAGTTAGGATCCCAACCCCGTAAAAGAATATCACCAATAAATTTATATACACAGTTACTAGTTAAAAGCAAATAATAGATTTACATTAATCTTATGAAAAGATGAGTGTTCGCAACACATTGACATCATTGCGGTTTACGTTGCAACCATTTATTATGACGTGAATATAGTTTCCATTTGCTACTTGTTTTACTATATTAACTCATCGCGTTGATTGATTGTTAACCTAGAAACTACAATCGAGACACCAGCGACATTTTGTTAAATATGTTGTGTTGGCAAAATCACAACCCGTCTCTATAGCCGAGTTAACAGTTATTGCCTCCCAAGAGTACGCCCACACAAAAACAATACTTAGAAATCCACGAGCTTGGCTAGCATTCACAACTAGAGTTTCTAATAGTGGGAAGTCCATTGGTCCCACGGGATGTGCCAGTAGTAAAGACGAAATAAGACCACTATAAATGTGTGTGTGTGTGTGTATGCGTCCGCATTGTACATGTACATACCGTATTGCGTCAATTAGCTCAACCACGTTCGTAATTCTCCCAGTCACATCGTCTTGCCCTCTTGTATTTCAAATGTGTGCGTGCGCTATATTTAATCATCCTTATGTGTGGCCCTGTTCATGCTGCCACCATGTGTGCGTTGCCAATGATGTCTATCCTCTAGCTCAGTTGTTCTCAAATATTTTATACAATTTATACTTTGTAAATGTTTGTTTTGGAATAAGCCAGTCGCCAATTCATAAGGGCTCGCAAACCAAACGAATTACTATTCCGCCTATACTAGTCGCAATATTAAAGCGGTAATAATTAGTTATAAGCTAATTAACAATTACTGCAACGCTAATAGGCATCTGTTGCCCTCGTTATGTTTAGCGTGTTACGAAGTATGATAACAGTGTTGATCATAGCTTTAAGAGTACTGCTATACAACACACGTTATAGTTCATAGCGTATAAAGTTTGAGCATCGCATGCTGTGGCTAATATTAAAATTAATATTCCCGCTGCCCCAGTCGCGCCCAGGCTCTCGAGAGTACTGTATTGTGCACATTTTTGAAATGAATTCAATCACATGTTATACTACCAATAAATGTGATAGTTCAAAGAACCTAATAGATAATTGTGTTTGTGTTAGATAACGCACTTCAGTGAACAGTGTTGATTTTATAAATTTTATTAGTGCGAGTGTTGCATGATGGCAGAGACAGTTGTGCTACAAGTAGTTAGTGAATGATTTAGTGGTTTCGTGATCCCCTTCTATTAAAGACTGTGAGAATAGGACAGTGTTGTTAAAAATGGGTGTGACGGAGTTTGATTGGGATTCTTACAATGGTTACCATTCAGTGAGTTTTTCTTTTATTTCCTTGTATTTTACAATGAATAGTCAATCAATAGAAAAAAGTGGTTTTCAGCTCGTTTTCTACTTTTATTCTTCAACAACTCTAACCAAAAATTCATTGTTTTAACATAAAAATAAACCTGTTACAAAAATTTTATAACAACCGATACCTTTGATAAAAACAAAGGTACCCTCAAACAAGTTTTTTATTCTTCCTGCAGACCTCAAATTGTAATTATATCATCGCTTTCTTTAGATTCGTCCTTATCAATAAGCACTGTGATTCATTTTATCTACACTGGCAAATGTACATCCTGTAGGTATATTATTTTGATAGACTCCTATTATTCTACCTTTAATTTATTTACAGTTATATACTATTACTATAATTTAGCTACCCTGTAAGAAAATAGTAACCAGCATCAGCATGTACATTTACATCAAATCATAAAACACTACCATTGTTATGAATGTTTGTTTAAATTGTGACCTCATTTTTAACAGGAAAGGGTATTAAATTGATGATAACGTTGGTCGGCAGCCATGTTGTTTTGTCATGTCACTCTCAATCGTTCCCCTGACACTGGCTGCTATGAATGATAGGGCGTGTCACGTCTACAATGGACTGTTTTTAAACAACTTTTTTCTTACACACTTGTACATCATACCAATAAACATAGATAACCTAAAATACAGACTATGTACTTGATGATTGTACCTGCAGGTAACTGTAGCTCTATTATTTTTAGCCTCTGTTTGCATCCGCATCCAGAGCTATAGCGAGACGTAAATGTTTATGTTCTACATGCGTTAGTGTTTCGAAATCTTCCGAGAACATTCACATGTTATTACTTATAGTTTGTGCATTGGCATTCTTATATTACAGTATATACATGTTTATATGGCTATGTATATAGCATATAATAGTATTGTATAACTAAATTCAGCAAATTCTCTAATCTATACTCAATAAAGGCTTTAATACTCAGTCGAGTGTAAAAAAATGTAATATTAAAACAATTATTCTGAGTAAAATATAGTATATATAACTAACATATCATAATCACTTCTCTAGGGTGAAGAATCTGTCGGTTCGATCAACACCATGTCGATATGCAAGTCTGAACTTCTGTTCTCTCCCGTGAAAGAGGGTGCGCATGGCGTTCACTTCAGTGTGGACAGCCTAGACTGCGAGCTGCCCTCTGAGCAGGATCTCATTCTTACCTGCCAAGCCAATAAGGACAATTACACCATCGCCTTCGAGGGCAGTCTCACCACATACTCTGAGGACAGTGAGTGCGTTGAATCGGCCGTCAATCAAAAACATGGTAGGATACATTCGAATTTCTTCTTCGAAACTATGATACATGTTAGTGTAATCATACAATGTTTGTTCACTTTACAGCGATGATAATTACACTGTACTGATTCATGGGTATATAATTACTCATAATAACCACACGACTCATATTCACGGTATGTTTTCAGACAAATTGGGCGAGGAAGAAACATTAGTTTTAGATAATAATGAAAGAACGCGCAGGAACTTAGAATTATTAGAAAGATGTAAAAAATTAACAAATAAGTTAACAACGTCTATGGCTAGGAGTGATTTAGGTTTAACTACTTGGAGTAAGCTTAAGAAACAAACAAGTCAGTCACCATTAAGGAGGTATACAATATTTATAACTTATAGTTATTTTTTGCTATTTTATCGTTTTACTAATCCAAAAACACGTCATTTAGACATCCATCAGGAAACAACAACGAAGATTCTAATGATTCGACTGATGCTGTAAACGATAACATGAATAATTCAGTCATTAAAAGCCAAAGCCTGCCAAATCTGTATAGAAGGAAACTTATGAGTAGTTCCATAAATTCAGCTGCTCTGAGTAATTCAACGGTAAGTAGTCTTTTGCACAAATTTAACTATGTTGATATAAAATATAACACGTACGTCTTAAGCTAATAATTTGTAAATGCAATGAAATTGTTAACAGGTTGATTCTTTTACCGTCAATCAAAGGCTAACAGGAACTCCAATGTGTATGAAAGTTTACGATGTCTCACAACACAGATCTACACATGGAAGCCAACACTCGGAACCTATGAGTACCTCTTCAACCGAAAATCAAACTTCTTCAGACAAAAGCCAACCTAAACAGACATTCAGTCTAGTCAAGTTGTTTATGAAACAGAAAAGTATGAGTAATGATGGTATCGTGAGTATGGAGCAACTAGAGAGATCAGAGTGCTGGCCTTCTAGTTCTGGCGGAGAAAGTGGAGAGTCCATGGGTGAACAAAGATTAGGAGATTCTAAATCAGGTATATCTGAACGCCCTCAAATTGAATTACCTAGTGACGCAGTGGAAGAGGTTACGTCGATTGTTTATGAAGAGATTAATAATACAGGTCCCCATAGTTATAGAGTATATGACGAAGTTCTAATAGAAGAAGAAGAAACAGGCAATGGAGACAAACTGAACGATAGTGATGCCAATCTTTATGCCACTGTTAATAAACATACACATCTTAAAAGAGCAAACTTTAATATCATGAATAGTCCCTCAAAGCAAAGAACCAATAGGAAATCGTGTTCATCACAATCTTCTGCGACTAGTGTTAGTATTTCCAGTTGTTCTGAATCTGATGGAACACAAATAACTAGAATGAATAAGCTATTACAACGAGAACAATTTGATAACAAATCCACATCAACTCACATCGAAAGTGATAGATTGGATAAAAGTATGCAAACATCTAGCATGCAATTGTCAAGTATGTCTCAACGAGAACTCTTTAAAGTAGTGGAACCATCTTTCTTGGAAAAATTAAAGGAAGGTGACTGTGAAAAGCCTGTTTTTGTTCTGTATCCTAACTATGCTCTTCCGGATATCAGTTTCTTGAATGGCAGGCCAAACATTTATTTAAATCCTATAAAAGTGAATGTATCACCGAAATCAAGTGAAGCTAAAAGAAATAGGTTGCAAATAAAGGGTAAACGACCTTTTTCATGTAATGATCTAGAAATGCTAAAGAAAAAAGGTCTTGGACACATAAAAGATTGGGATTCACTTAACTTTTTATTGCCATTAGAATGTAGGCAATTATTGTCGGAAGTTCCAGAATTAATGCAACATATGAAGGAAAAAGAAGGGATGTCTAAATGTGGAGATAAGTATTGTAGTGCGTCACGTTCTACTAGATCCAGAAATAGACCAACGAGCTGTGATTGTAATAATTTAGCAGGCAACACAACTGCTGTATCTTCGAGTTCAAGCACAGCTACCCAACCATCGTCAGGTTACCGAGGCTCATCAACAATGCTTACAGATTCTTCAGCTCAAAATAGCCCTGCGCCAGCTGGAAATTTCAATCCATTATTTGTTTACCGGTACGACAGCGCTACTAGTTCAGAGGCAAGTGGTCACAATAATGATGGACAGCGAACAAATCCCGCTGTACCAAAACGATCACTTTTACTAACAGATCAAAACCGTATTCCCAAACAAGGAGAATTAGCACCTCCGAGACCGCCTTTACCAAAAAGTATATTACGTAAGTCAATGGACAAAACTCGCAAATCAAACTCGCACACAAAGCGATACAGTATGTTTGAAATGGATGATCTAATTCAAGATCCAGTTGTATGCTTAACGACTACAGCAGAACATAAAACCAAAAGAAGATCATTGCAAGAACCATACTATCTGCAAAATCAAAATACCGATTATAGAAAAAATAACGATTTAGCTGCTAAACGATTATCGCAACAATTTCTCGATGCAGCAGAAAAAGACGCCGATTACAACGAATACTACCCAGATGAAGGCGTTGGAACTGAGAGCAGCTTAGAATCTGGAAAATCTAACGAAATAAAGTACCACAGGCCACACACACCACCAATGCCTAAACCACGAACAAAACAGATAGAATATACTGAATTTCCACCACCTGGTGCACTTATCAGTAGCGCCGATTTGCAGCAATTAGAAGAATTTTTGAAACACAGTGGTTTCAATTGTCAAAATATGGACGAATGGGACCAAAATCAAGTACAAAAGGTAAGGAATCAGGTTACAAAGTTTCTCCAAATGAAACGGTCACAGGAGGAGAATCAAAGGTCCACAGAATCAAGTGGGAGTAGTTGTAATAGTAAGAAATCAGTGAGTTTTGCCCAGAAGTCTGAGGCCAACAGAGCCGATAATCAACAGACTCAGTTAAAGCCAATGGAAGAAATAAAGGGTGTGAGTCTAACAACACCACCCAACTCACCCAACATTTCTGCTGTGATAGCGCAAAGGCATTATCAGGTAACATTTCATTTGCTTATATTACTTCTGCTCACACACATCATTGCCCGTTAATTTCTGTGAGTACCTTCGGTTCCTTTTTGCTCTTTTTTTTTTATTTATTGTATTCTCTGTGTTTATGCGTAATCTTCTTGGATGTTTTTTTAAATTTAATTTTATTCTGCTTTAAAAACTGATTTACGTAATGCTGTTAATTTCAATTTTAGTTTTGCACATTTGTTTGCGCATTTTCAGACACTAGCTGCGCTTGACAGTCATTAACCATAATGTGCATTATTGTTATTTGACTAATGCTTAATTGTTTTACTAATACTCAATTTTAATACAAACTATTTTAGGCAAAGAATCTAGCTGAAATACCAATTTGTGAAGAAGCTGAAGTAAGTCCAGATGAGTTTGCAAGTCCCGTTCATCATGACGTAAGAGGAAAATATGACGTCATTGACGTGTCTCAAAAGAGAGGTAAATACCTATATATATAGCTACTAAATTTATTTTGTAGTGATAACTCCATTAATTAATTATTTACAAAATGTATTTGTTACAGCCTTAGTTTCCAATGTCACCGACGCGGTTGAAATGTTGATTCAACATTTCTCTCCGGCTACGGATCAAGCCGAGCTGGCCTTTCTAGGAGACTCAAAAGAATCTCCAGCTTGTGCTAAAATAGCGCTCAATGCATTATGTCCAGCTTTGTATGCTATCTTTAGAGATGGTCTGAAGGAAAATATTGAAACCTCTTTTGGAGCCGTCAATAACTCTGTATGGCAAATGGTTGAAGCTACAGCAAGACAAGGTCCCATAACAAAATCTCTTAATGAGTTGGTACTAAGAATTAATAGTGAGGATGCTGTTACGGAAGGACTAGTCAAATTTAATGCATTTATTCTAGGCTTGCTCAAGTAAGTTTATCCAGTGTAAATTTGAAAATACTCAAATTATATATATAAACACCACTTAATTTTTAAAATTTTATTATTTTCAGTGCGCAGTCTATAGATGCCTGGGTATCATTCGTTCGAACTAGGGAATCAGTATTAGCTAAACATTATACGCCAGATTCTTTAATCCTGGCTGGGTGCGTGGGTGAAACACGATGCCGAGCTCTATTAGATACTCTACTTGCCAGTTTAGAACCCTTAAAACTGCTGCCATTCTCATTGGACCTCATGTTTGAAATGCGCGAACTGCATAGAAGCTTCAAGAAGATTGAAAGTGATATGCGTGCTGCAAGCCGAGTAAGTTTCTTTTATATTTATGTAGATTAAATATTTGATCAACATATTATTGAACAAATGAAAAAATACACGTTATTTCAATAACTAACACTAAGGGCTCACAAAGACCTCATACTATCGAAAAAATTGTGAGAAATTGCGACGGACGATTCTAAAGTAGATGGATCTAAATAGGTACTGTTTTCTCAATTTGAAAATATGTATATGATGAATATTCCATGTTCTTCGTGTTCTAAAACTACTATCGCCTTATATATAAAGCCGCCCGCCGAAACAGAATCGCTTTATTTGCATTTTATTGTTTATTGCATGTGCTTTAACCACAGTTCACAGCGTATGAACGCGATATTGAGCATTTACTTTCATGCACAGCTTTCATAAAATGCAAATAAAGGTATGACCGTGCCATTGAATTCGATTTGTGACCTTGTGAACTACATAACTTGTACTAACGTAGGGTAGCATGATGCATGACGCTAAAAAATTTGGTGTATTTAACAGCCAACTTCAATTAACACTCCACCACTAACTCTGAACCAGCGGAATTTGCTGAAGCTGGTGCGATCCATGCAGTCGAGTGGATTGTCAAGTGACGACTGCCAAACATCTGTTATTATGAGGCATAAAGAACCCAAGAATAGGGAACCATCTACACCTGATCTCTTGAACGATTCGGCGAATGTTAAAACCACAGTTGAAAAAAATAGACCACGGTCGTGTGTCAATCCCACAACCATTGGTTACGATATTTGTCCCAATAATAGCAGAATAGAACTGGAAACTAACCGCAGATGGTCTGGGGTTCACTTGGGATCTAAGTTGATGCAGGCATTCGATAGACTTGTGTTGGACGACAGCGATGATTACACGGATAGTCTAGAAAACAATAAGCCCTCCGTTAAACCGCCCAGCAATGAAGCGAAGGTAAACTTGGCGGCTATTTGTGTGGACATTACGTGTATGCTTATACAAAAGTTCTGTTGCGGTCATCGTGTATTTCATTTGCGGGTTATTTAGTGTTATGCTTTAAGCTTCTAGCATTAATTTGTGTTCGCTTTTTTTTATTACACAGCACGCATTCATTACCTCTACTCAATCTTTTTCTATTGTTTTTATTTAATTAGTGAGAACTGGGATTACTATATGTTATTTTTTAGAAATATTTTCAAGTGTGAGTAGAAACTTCCGGAGATACAAACTGTAATCATAATTTTGATCTCCAACCTTACAAAATTACTCACAATAAAGTATACCTAATAATATTTTCTAAGAATAGCGCAGTAACGTTTGTTATCTTACAGCTGGAATGCAGCGGAGACGAGCAATGGCGGCCAGGATCAGCCAGCAGCGGCGCGAGTGGCAACACTGGCAATGCGAGTGGTAATTCTGGTGGCAAGTTCAGAAGATTGCAATTAAAATGGGAAATGTTAAGCAATGCGGAAAGCCCCGTTACACCATCAGGTTAGTATTGGATATAAATCAAGCCAAATTTATGTGATATATACGTTACGTTCAATACCACATGTACACAAAAAATATGCCATAGCTACGCCATAAATATGCGCATTCTACAAATTTTAAATTGTCTGTGTTTCTTGTGTCTTTCCCTGATTAATTTAATGCAATTTATGTAGTGTGGTTGTGTAAACTTAAAATTTCCGTATCAGTTTTACATATTCTTATTACGGTCTCTTTCATGAAAAATACAACTTTACACTTGTGTATATTATATGCGTAACAATAATTATTTGCCAAGGGTATAGTAACGCAACAGTCAAATACAAAGTTGTGATTTTAAGGCGCAAATTGCGGATTAAAAATCAACAATTTCAGACGGTTTACGTTACTGTCGTTATCACAAATCCCAAGTGTACAAACAATCGTGTCATCGTGGGCATGTGTGCTTAATTTTTACACATTGTTATTGTATTAATATTGAGTTTATATGAAATATATTACGTTCTCAGGAGAGACGTCTCCGGCTACGGCACGTGGCTCGAAAATTCCGCGGCCCGTATCATCGCCTGTCCGACCGCAAGCACCTGCATTGCATTCGCCAGCTAAAAATACCCATCGGTAAAACATCTTTTTTATTTATTTTATTATCGATTTAGAGATGTGATGGCTCAGGTCTCTAGTGAAGTATTTTCTTTCTTTGATCTTGTTTCTATGTTGAATAGAACACTATTCTAGAAGGGATATAATTTGTTCGTCTTTTTTAAGATTTATGTGATAGAACGCATATTGCACCCAGACTTGTAGTATAAAACTGTAAATCATACAAAATCTAAGGATTGGTCGAACTAGTAATACTAGAATGCTTTTAGATAATAAAAACGATATTACATCTGTGGCTATTTTAATAGACAAAAAAAACAAATTGTTTCTTTACCTATACACAATGTCAGGCCATTGATATAAATTGTTATAATAAAACGGAGTGATATCACGGCCTCAGAGAAAGCCGGTGTGATAAGCGCTTACGCTGTGTTTCATCGAGTGAGTGAAGATACCGGAGGCCCATACCCCAATCCAACGCCCCCTATCCCCCTCACCATCCCCTTTCCCCCCAGGCCGCCATAGTGTGGGTCACCATGCTGCATTGTTCTTTTTCGCATTGAGGATGGTGATCACCACTCTTGGATTCTGCTCATGCTTTCCATCAGGCAGGGCAGAGTCATTTTGGCAGGTTAAATATAAAAAAAAAAAAACAAAACTACATATTTCTTTTTGGGTTTCTGCCAATCTGCAAATTCGTAAATAAATACATTAAATGGGTTTTATTATCTTCTGGCGGAAATGTTGATAGAACTACGCCCACGTCAGCCTTGCGAAAACATTATAGTCATATGAAATACTTCTGCATTCATTTTGTTGCAATCACAGAGTCATTATTTCAATAAATATTTCGAACATCTAACACACAACGCCATCTAGCCCCAAACTAAGCAGAACTTGTATTACGGGTACTAGACAACTAATATTAATACATATATATACTTTTTTTTGTAAATACATACATATCATACATAGAAAACACCCAAACTCCGAAACAAACATTTGTAGATCATACAAACACTTGATCCGACCCGGGAATCGAACCCAAGACCTCAAGAACAGCAGTCGCATACGCTACCGCTGTGCCACCGAGGCAGTTATTTATTACAATAATATAATTAATGTATCATTAATAAAGGTCACGCCAATCGTCATCATTAAAAATGACGATTGGCGTGACCAGTATCAGTATAAAATCCACTAACAGTCCATGAGTGGACCATCATTCATCATCATCATCTTTGCAATGCTGTTGTCCCTTAGTGGGCTGTGATAACATCCGCGTATGTAAAGAACAGGTCACAATCCGTTTTGTTAATCCGTGACCACACAGGTTATACCAATACTTCATTGATTTTTAATATTCACAACTTGTCTGTGTTACAGGGGTATCCCAGTCCCAGTACGAAAGGGTACTTCTCCCACTACATCAACGCCTAGGGCTTCATCTGCCAGAGCTGCAACTACTAACAAAAAACCTCCTCAACCAGCGAACAGGTAAAACACCCTAAATACAAATTTATGTTTCACATATAACTAAAAGGCACCGATAGTGTTTTTATAAAAAAATAGCCGACGTCTAATAAATAAATAAATATAAATAAATATGTTCAGACATTTTAACACACAACGCCATCTAGTCCCAAACTAAGCAGAGCTTGTACTATGAGTACTAGACAACTGATATAAATACATATATACTTCCTTTTTTTTTGTAAATACATACATATTATACATAGAAAACAGCCAAACTCCGAAACAAATATTTGCAGATCATACAAACATTTGGTCCGACTCAGGAATCGAACCCGAGACCTCTTGCACAGCAGTCGCATTCGCTACCACTGCGCCACAGAGGCAGTCTAAAAATCGGTAATATTAATGTAATACACAGTTCGTGTGCCTAAACACTGTAATAAATTTTAAAACATCGTTGAATGTCCGAATTATTGTTAACAATATTTTTTATCTGAAGACACATACGAAAACATTGTCTTTTATTAGTGATTTGATTGTAAATCTACTCCGGGTTACAAGCCTAACCAAGCGCTTGCAAGAGTGTAATGGTTTCTTAAGTATATAGTACCGGAAAGGTACATGTTTAAGTAAAAATATGAATACTTTTTTAAATATATATAAGTATATATAATTTATGCTTCTCTTTAATACAAGGCTATATGAGCTATTAGAGGTGATGGTTATACTTACACTATCAAATTTAATTAAAAGAAATTATTTAATTTATCTACGCTTTCATGTTATTTATACTCGCACCTCATATGTATTATGCTTGTATTGCACAATATCTTCAGAATTACACCCGAGACGACAATGAAGAAACTCAACGTGAACAAACTGAGAGTGCAAATTGATGCTGTACCTAAAACCACAGACAATACTAAGAGAACTCTTCCGTATGTACTAGATGGGATTAATAGACTAACAACATGGATGCCTGTCTTTTTTTATTAACAGCATGCGCATGGGGATTTTAGGACTACGTACATAAAAAATATAAACTTTGCAAAAAAGCTATGATGTGAGACAGTGTTTAGGATATTCCTACAAATAAGGCTGAACAAAACAAAGACAAAAACGGAAGGAAAATCTCAACAATGTTTTTCTTTTTGGTTCTTTTGTCGGACACTAGCTACTGCCCACGAGTGTGTTGCCTGTCGCGAGAAAGAACCTATGTGTTATTCTGATGTATGAGCTATTTAACTGTAAAGTTTTATCTCAATTCGTACAAATAGTACATTATTTGTGTGAAAGTGTAACAAACGTGCATACATCCTCAAAATCTTTCGCATTACATATTTAGTGGTATTGAATTGAACCTACACAATACACGAATGTTTAAAGTACAAAGTACATCAGAGAGTCGTTAATATGAATCATTGATTTTAATGACTATTCTAGTATAAATAAGCAATGCTTGTGACGTAAGTGTTCCATTTATGTACAAACTGTATTGTCTCTGACTCATGTTTTATATAATTAAGGTCTTAATACGCCTATCTACAGCCGCTTAATACGTTTTAGTGGAAAGTTTTTCTAAAGATAATATTATTTAGATAAAGGTCACAAATTTACTCCAACATGGGAAATGACTGATCAGAGCTACCGGATTAATTGTTATAAATTAATTTTGTTTTTGTGTGGGAATAATAATTTATCTGTTTAATTACCAATAAGTATGATGCATACTTTTCTTTTGTTAACAAATAAAGTTTAAAAAAACTAGTCTGAGTTCTAAGCAACTTAGTATAAATTCAAACTGACAACGAAATGAAGCACATGAATGGGAATTATACTAAATTATGACTCTAGTCTAAAGATTACTCCTTATATCATCAGTTATCTGCCAGTGAAAGTCCAATTAAAATCGGTCCAGCTGTTCCAGAGATTAACCGGAACAAACAGGACAGAAAGACAATAATTGTAAAAAATGTTATTTTAGTAAATGTACCGTGTATACACATATATGTATTTAGTAAAAAACGGTTATATGATATAGAAGAAATGAAGTCTCAAGTACTCGGCACGCATATGTGTATGCCCAAATGTCCACACACCATATTACAAAATATGAATCTTTAATAAACCGCTAACACTCGGTTATGAAATTCCAATACAGTAATATTATTTTGGATGCATAGAAAGTTCAAGTTGCATACGAAGCATAACATTCAATAATTTATATACGGTCGTAATAAAAGGTATGATGTGTACAGAGCGTCCCGCTTGGATGGCGCATGCGCGGGAGGCGCGGGGGGGGCGGCTCGTCCATCGTCGCTGCCGTACGGGCGCGCCCCGCCCCCCGCCGCACCTCGCCGCGCCGCCTCCTCCTCCGCCGCGCGCTCGCACAGGAACACCACGCAGCAGAAACATAAGTACTTTTTTTTTTTTTCCTTTTTTTTTTCGCATTAGGAATATACATTCCTGTGTCGCGGGGATCTTTACAAACATACATGAAACGGACACAAAATACACCCAGACTTAGAACAACAATTTATGGATCACACAAAGTGTTGTCCCATGTAGGATTTGAACCCACAACACTTGGCATAGTAGGAAGCGGTGTGGCGACCACTCCAACCACTAGGCCAACCGTGTAGTCATACAGTCATACCTATACTAACATTAAATAGCATTTTCATAACTCAACGCTGAATGGACTCCTTAGATAAGGGGTTTTAGCTTACTGTACCACGCAGACCAGACGGGTCCATATAGTGTTTGTTTTCCCGTGTGTCAAGTTTTCCTTCTCTTCTCAATGCCTTTGTTCTATACAGTTTACACCCTTGTTGACTGCTCCGGTGGCGCAGTGGTAGTGTATGCAACTGCTGCGTTTGAGATCTCGGGTTCGATTCCCGGATCGAACCAAATATATGATCTGCGAATATTTGTTTCGGAGTTTGGGTGTTTTCTATAAATAATAGGTATTTATTTCAAAAAAAGTCTATATGTATTTATATCAGTTGTCTAGTACCTATAATACAATCTCGACTTAGTTTGGGAGTAGATGGCATTATCACATTGTTGACATCTAGTCCAAAAATTTTATTTATTTATTCGGTTTTTACGACATCCATGGGAATGAATAGTGTTAGTAAAACTCAGTTCTATACACTCTAATGTTCTTTACAGAAAAACGTTTCTGATTTAAACATTTTTTTTTGTAGATACGTAAGAACGCTATGGCATCGACTACCTTCAGATTCGGGGCACCTCGCCTTCAACGAAGGCGAGCGTCTACGACTGATTCTCGAGGTAGACGATCAGCACCTGCTATGTTGTAGAGGTGAACAGAAAGGATTGGTGCCACGCGATGCAGTGCTTTTAGAGGACTTCTGATATTGGCATCCCTAGCACGACTGGCAGCCGTACTGGCGGCCGCTGCAGTTGAACGGCAAACACTAGACGGGGAACAAGGGCGGTTATCGATTACTGATCAATATATATTTCACAATGCTTACAAGATATTAAACGAATTTTAAAGTGTTGACTAAAGATACTATTGTACCGGAAAAACCGTGGAATATATTGAAGGATTGTGTAATTTAGATGTGCAATAGATTTTGGGGCGTGGTATAATTTGAATGTGAATGAAACTTAGTATTGTTTTGGAATGTGCTGAACGTTGTGTTGTCTTCGATGCGGTTTTGTGAGGACTGTGTTTAGAACTGCGCTGTTCAAAGACTATGTGAATATGTTATTATATTGTACTTCTGATATTTCACCTTACTCTTATCTACTTAGTTAAGGGGCTTTTTTATGTCTTTATAATTATTTTATTGTATTTAATTTGCCTCAGCATTATTCATAACTTCTTCGCGGATTCTTAACGTCATCAAATCTCTCATATATCTAATTATTGTAGTAAATCTAGTCTTACGTTATAAGGCACGACAAGGTCTTAGACTGTATGTAAATTTATTTTAAGTAACACAAATTGTGATAATATTTACTCTGAACGATAGAACGCTAACAAGCCAATAGTACTGCGTTAACAGTAAATATATATCTCAATAGTATGTGATATATAGAATACTGTTTACTTTTATGCTAGGAACAAAATCTCATAACTTAAGGGCTAGCTCCTTCGTATCCCCTATAAACCATTCATCATTAGTTAATTCGCCGCTGCTCAGAGAAACCCGCCCAAACTTGATGTTTAGATAAATTACGTAAATGTGAATTTGATGTCTAAAATTACCAATCGATATTAACATATGTGTATACTTACTACCTATTGGTATAGTGGCGTAACATGTTAGGTATGGAATTAAATCAAAATTTATAATACCCTAACTAAGTATGTACTTAAATACTTCTAAATGTTTCATCCATTCTGTATTGTCGGGTACGGTTAACACGTTAATGAACCATTTGGACATTTGATGCAAAAGCATCCACAGATTGTGTTAATATGTATTTAATGACTAACTGCATGCATCCTCTCCTGAGCACCCTCCTTTAACGGTCCGTTGTGAAGGGTTACATACAACAAGGTGTAGGGATAACATGTGTTTGCTCACTAACCGCATGGCCTTATCCATTTCACCTCTCCTGGCAAAGTTTCAATAGCTCTCAATACAGTGTTGGTGCGTAACTATGAACTGTCGCTAATAGCATGCGCCCATCCACTTCACACATCCTCCGCCCAGCACAGTACCCAGTTAGTATAACACTCCATACATTAAGCCGTACCTGCCTTTATGTAAATTATTAGCTAATATATTATACGCGATGACATTCTCATCTATCTAAATTGTGGGCTTAGTCACGAATATTATTGTGATATAATGGTCATATCACTGCTATTATGATGCGGAAAGAAATGATATTTTTGGTATGTAATGTATTTAATTGCTCAAGTTGGACGCGCAACATTATCGGATGATATGATTGATATTAATGTTCGAGACGATACTCTATTAATCATATGTAAGATTCAGTATTTGTTAATCGATCTAAAGTAATTTGTACATATTATGAGGTTATTCTTAGTAGTGATTTTAGAGGTCAAAAATTTGTAACAAAACCTTTTTGAATGCACGATACAGTTCCTCTCGTAGTCCGTCGTGCTATCGAGTCAACATTGGCGAAGTTATAGCGGTATGCTCGTAGTGAACAGATTTATTGTATGAGTATTGACGAGGCGTCTCTCTCCTAGCAGCGGCGAGCTATCGACCCTTGCCAACTACGTTCAGTGTGAACGGCTCTTCGACAAATATCTCATATATCTATAATGGACGTAAGTTGACACAAATTAGAACTGTACAATAGAAATAATCTATACAATAACTAGTATAATAATGTTATCTAAATTATAATTGAAATATTAACTGATGGTGAGCACTACGCAGTGACACCATCGCCAGTGGACATCTGTAAAGTGGACATTTCATAACGTTGTTAGGGTTAATTCGCGCTTTGTGACTGAATGATGTGTTGTGGCCTTTGTATGTAATTAAAGTTATATACTGTTACTATCGTCGTGTGTGTGCGCTTGTTGCATCAATCGAAGTATTCATTGTATCGTCAACATAATGTTAAAATAGCATGGTGAATGCTTCCACAAATAATTTATTGTAGTAATCAAACTCCTAACTAGCCGTTAAAGTATTAGTTAAATAAAAATGCCTTAAATAATCAAGCGACGTTAACGAGTGGTGTAGGAAGATTCGCTTCGCGACAGCTTTACAAATATTCGCTTCGCATTAGCGCGTGTATCGGTTTGCAAACCATAGAGGAGTTTGTTAGTCGTAAGTTTTTATCGACAGTTTGTATTATTGAACGATTTTGAACTGGTTTTTTATAAAATGATATCCTGCGCGTTCTTTTTAAGGTATTGTTGGATATACATGTGGTGAGTCAATTGTCCTTATGGGTACAAATGGTTAAGTTATTGTATGTATTTCGTGTGTAAGATTTTATTTATAATTTTTACGATTGGGATCAATAAGTTGAATTTTGTGTTAAAGACTTTATTTTCTTAAAAAAAAGAAATGAGGTTTTCGTTAAATTACGAAACGTTAACGAACGACTGAGAAACTAATTCCGAATATTATTGTAAGTTTATTTCGAAAATATTATATAATTTTGTATCAATTGTTTTCCGGCAAAATTCAATATATATATTACGTATTGTTTCATTTTTATTTATGTTAAGTGCCATAATTTAATGAATTAACAATTGATGAATATTATTATAACGCATAACCATGTACACCAATTAAACAATATATAAAATATACTCTTGTTTCATTCAAATCTTGTTATTCAGATAAAACCGGTTGAATTAATATCCAACCTCAAATTATCTTGGGAATAATAAAGGCTAAGAAGAAGATGTTTTGATCAACTTTTATAATAACTACTAAATCACTCGATGTACATTAGCCTTAACAAAACCTCAAATATGGCTGGCTCATTTTTTTTTGTTTTTTTAGAATAGGTATAGATATCAATTACTAGTTATATTTTTCGGACATTTTTAACCCACTACGCCATCTATTCCCAAACTAAGCAGAGCTTATAATATGAATACTAGACAACTGATATAAATACATGTATATTTTTTTTGTAAATACATACATATGATACATAGAAAACACCCAAATTCCGAAACAAATACTTGCAGATCATACAAACATTTGGTTCGACTCAGGAATCGAACCCGAGACCTCTAGCTCAGCAGTCNTTTTTTATTTATGTTAAGTGCCATAATTTAATGAATTAACAATTGATGAATATTATTATAACGCATAACCATGTACACCAATTAAACAATATATAAAATATACTCTTGTTTCATTCAAATCTTGCTATTCAGATAAAACCGGTTGAATTAATATCCAACTTCAAATTATGTTGGGAATAATAAAGGCTAAGAAGAAGATGTTTTGATCAATTTTTATAATAACTACTAAATCACTCGATGTACATTAGCCTCAACAAAACCTCAAATATGGCTGGCCCATTTTTTTTTAACACAACGCCATCTATTCCCAAACTAAGCAGAGCTTATAATATGAATACTAGACAACTGATATAAATACATGTATATTTTTTTTGTAAATACATACATATGATACATAGAAAACACCCAAATTCCGAAACAAATACTTGCAGATCATACAAACATTTGGTTCGACTCAGGAATCGAACCCGAGACCTCTAGCTCAGCAGTCGCATACACTACTACTGGGCCACCGAGGCAGTCTTATAAC
The DNA here is from genome assembly GCA_003709505.1 of Hyphantria cunea. Classification (NCBI taxonomy): domain Eukaryota; kingdom Metazoa; phylum Arthropoda; class Insecta; order Lepidoptera; family Erebidae; genus Hyphantria; species Hyphantria cunea. Next base: position 1,240,634 of record PKRV01001153.1, read on the forward strand.
AACAGTACAATCCTGGACATAGGACTCCTTAGCAATAAGGTTTTTACCTACTATTGTATACCACGCTGGCCAGATGGTTTGGTAATAAATTTGTTTCAAATTTTCCTTCTGGTTCCAGTGGTGTTGCCTTGCCCTGCTTAATTGGCTCCCTTAGACGCCTTTTGATGCCTTTTTTCCCACGAGTTGACTATGTGTACCCTTAACCCTTCACCATACGGATGAATACTAGCTACTCGAAGACAATTGACCGACTAAAAATCAATTCCGTATCGTTTTCCAACATGCATTATATTTCTGAGACGAATAATTAAGATTGAGGCCTCGAGATCTATAAAATTGTTTAGCATTAGCTGAACACTAAATAGAAGGGTCATGATCGCAGATAATTAACTTGAAAATCAATTTTACATGAAACGAAGTTTTTCCTCGATTATTAGTCTGATGTTTATGTTGACTTTTTTGTATTTCATTTCATCAAAGTTGCTACTTTATTCACGTAGTAACAGATTAAGAATACAAGTGTCACCGTGGTGATGTTCATCCCGTTAATGTTGTAACAGCCGACTCAGGAACAGGGGCGTCTTTACCCCGTTCACGTCTTTAGTACAGGGTGTGCGCAGCCCTTAACACGGGCGCAGCAATGCTAAGGGTGCCGGCCGAGGCACTTACCTCAGCTTACTAATAGGCGCTAGAGAAATGACTGCACACGGGCGCTTCACAGGCTAGAGACGTTCCTCCTAAGGAAGCAAATTATGCAAAGAAACCACTGCAAGAAGGAAAATTTGAAGTAACCTTTCTAAGAAAAGACCTATGTACAGAAATGGACTATTGAAGACTTTTGACTGTGTGGATAAATCTGTCTCCTTTTAAAGTCTGGCGTCTAAGATAAGCTGATGTTGGAGATTTTTCACAAGACATTACTATTTTAAATATTTAGTCGAAACCTCCGTAAAAATTGATCATATGCAAATGAGAGAGAAGTCAAACTAACGTAGGAATTGAAATGTATTTCTAATTCAACTTTAATGAGGCAAGAACACCTGTTTATTTGTACCTAAATAGGGGTTTCCTAATTTATCCTTTTCTTAAAAGTCAATAACTTGTGGATTTTTTCCGACATTCAAGAAAGACAATAGACAAAGAAAGGCAATTAGTCAATGTTCGGCCTTAAATTAACAGATCGGATATCCGGTCTTATGGTTGATCGGTTACCGGAATCTCGAGTATGCATTGTGTTTTAACTCTAATAATTATGCGCCATGCAAATTGATGTTTTTGAAATTAGACGTTATAACATTTTTATTGTAAGCCCTCAGCAAATTTAACAGACAGACAACATGAGTCATTTAAAAAAAGAAACGAGACACTCGAATACTTTCGAAAGTATGTAGAGGTCATCGGTACTGGTTTAAAATAATTCTAAGCTTGCTTTTCGATGTTATCTACCGTGTACAAAATAGAACAAATGAAACCCACCCAAACGCTCCGTATTAACATTACCATACCGACGTCTCTTTTGTGCTTTATTGAAGGATTTGCATAAACATAATGGAACTGATGCCTTTAACCCTTTTGCAGACTCTATTCTCAGAATATTCCAAAGCATCAATACTTGTAGAGTAATTTCAATTTTTTATTCTATCTTGATTTTATATTTCTTGAATTCTTCACCATAATGATGTATTTTGTCGTGGGAGAGCCTCGCTTCGGCACGACTGAGCCGGTCGACCGGAGTGATACTACGGCATCACAGGAAACCGGTGTGAAACAGCGCTTGCGCTGAGTTTCACCGAAGGAGTGAGGACACCGAAGGCCCATACCCCAACCCCTCCCCTTTCCCCGTTCCCCAAAGGCTGGTAAGGCACTTGTAAAGCATCTGGATGTTGCCACTATTCCTTAAAAAAAATTATGCAACAACGCGTTTACTTAACAGGTATAACAGGTAAAGAAATAAAATTACTTATCAGGTGAAATCTTTAATCAACACAAATAAACTCGTAAATACACAATGACTAAGCAGTACTCTGCATGCTAACAGTTTAATAGTGAAGGTTACAACATTTATTTGTGTTACTGAAACTACTAAACACAAATTTATGTACCTAGATTTATATCTAAACCATATGGCCTGGCTACACAAAGAGCCTATCTCGATAGCCGTAAGCAGAGGAGTAAGTCAATTACGGTATAAAAGTACTTCCAACTGTCGCCATATGTACTAATGTGGCAAGCTTGTACCGAAACCATCAGATCAGAGTTAAACATCTTCGGAGAACTGTCATTAATAATTTCGTTTAAGTATGTCCTTTCAAAGAAATGGGTTTTTTTGGCGTACTATTGAACAAAGTTTATGGTACTTATAAGTATATTGCACAATCAAACACAACTGTGTTAGACGTCTAGTGTCGAAGCCAATGACGTCATTTTTACTGATGACGTCATCACATGAGTATCAGGTAGCGATTAACCCGCGTATAAATGCCTCGAGCAGTCGTTTTAAATGTGATAATGAATTTCTTAATGACATTGTGACGGTTAAAGTAAAAAAACCTAATTACTTTTAACATCATTACATTTAAAATATTTAAGTTTACGTTCAGCAACTACTTGATGACAATTCTAAAAAAGTAATAAACTGTCTCATAGATACATTTTTAGAAACGAAAAAATCAGTTCCTAGTTTCTAGAAGTTTGAATAAGTATTCTACATGTTTTCTATGCAGCATAACCTATATTACTCGTTATAACTATCGGTACACATATTTTTAGAGAGAACTTAAAACAATATTTAGACACATCTTTGTTCTGTGCACAGAATAGGGAATATACATGTTTTCTTATTTTGATAATTTACGTCGCATAACATAGAAAAAATATATAAATAGGCTTCAAAATAGTCAAACTATTTTTAAATTGAAATTTTTAAATCTTACTAAATTAGAGTTGTATAAACGATGCTATTTTGCGCGCGCTTTTTACGGGACCAATGACGTCATTATCCATATATATATTCAGCGTTTCAGTTACTTTATACTTATTTAGAATTTTAATTTTTATACAAATCATGGAAGAACTTAAAACACCTTAGAAGTTTGTATGGTACCTGAGTGCAAAAATACTTAGTAAAAATTTTAGTGACAAATGGTTATGATTTGTTGTAAGTAATTTTTTTTTACATTTGTGAATAAAAACATATTTAATAGACTAAAATACACCATGTAACATGATAAATACCTTACAGGTTTCGCTTTTTTTTCATCTCTGCGGTAATAAAATCGAGATTTTATGCAAAATGTGCTGATATCATAATTGCATCTATTTTCAAAACCAGTGTCTGACTTTGTCCTAAATCGACTACTATTTTTCTCATAAACACTACTAACACAAGAATTGCGACGCCAATAACTTTGATAAAGTTACCATCGACGTCACATTTTGTTTCGACCAATAGTAACGCGTTTTGTGAGTTTGAATCTCCCTCCCTTAATTTTTACTTTTTAATTATTATTTTCTGGGTTTAAACAATCACTAAACAAAAAAAATACTTTTTAAATATATTGTAAAGATAATAAAAGAATCTATAAAAAAAAAGATTCGAGACAAATTGAAATTTTATGCATATTCCCTATTATCGGAGGTTGGCCTCGACTTTCAGAAATTCATTTTAAAGTTCCTTATAAAATGCACAGTTTCACGTAATAGAAAACTCTAGTGGCGCTAATACATCAAAACGTGATCAAAACTAATACAGTTGCAAATAAGTAATTGCGTTTCGTAGTCATTCGCGTAATGGAAGGCTCAGATGCAGTTTATTATATTACCGATCTGAACCCACAGAAGTATTCAAATAAGTTGGAAGGCTCATCGTAGATACCGATAATATGAGACACTTCAATAATAGATAAAATAAAAAAATATTGAATTTCGAATCAAGTTCATACGAACTTTACTCTCCTCCTGAATATTATTAAGTGGAGCTTCTACAGAATATGTAAATATATTAAATAATTCCTACAAAATGTGATATTAACCTAACACATATTCGACTCTACGCAATGAGCTGTACTTTCATACTAACATTTGTGCACTCAGTGCTTCTATAATATTTTTGTGCCTAACTCTTTTAAATAGTTAGCTATAACTACTTCCACATATATCGTAATCAAATAGCTTTAAGGGTATGCCAAAAAGCTAATGATCTTCTGTATTTCACTACAACACGTTATTTACTATATTCTTGCGACAGTAACTCATCAATATACAGAGAAAGCTGGACGTTGAGTGAGCGAAGTTCGCCGGGAGCAGGCAGAGAGCGGCGGATCACGAGCGCTCATGGGCCGGGCCACGGATTTGCGGCGGTTCCTCTCGTTATTTCTCTGCACCATGATATCTTCTTCATCCACTGCGTGAACCTTGCGCCGTGGGGACAGTGTGCGAGGGGTGCGCGGAGCTCTGGCAGACAAACACCGGGATTTCGGACGGTCCTCCTCAGTCCATTCGTGGACGGACATGTAATAGTGATCCTGTATACACAATATATATAAATATCCCTGTTGTTATGGGGATCTGCAGTATGATTAAGTATAAATAAAAACTGATACAACAGGTTCCCAAAATTAACAATCCCATTGTTTAATCATTAAATTACTTTGGGTTAAGCTAAGACTAAGTAAAAGGAAAGTGATGTAAGTTGTCAAAGAACCTTAAAATATTACTTTGATAATAGAATTTTCACGGTATGAAAGCTTACCCTTAGAAAAGTGATAAGCTTAATTTAAAAGAGTTTTATCCGGAAAGCAAAGCCGCCTCACCCTGATTCCACGGGAGGCGGACTCAAAGGCCGACGACTTTTTAGTTGCACGTGTTCATAGACAGCGTTAGTCACCATAATACCATTCCATCAGGCGAGGCGTATGTTTGTTTACCTATACTATGCAATATACCCCATACTATGTATGAAATAAAATATCTCATTTCAGGGAAATCTTGATACCGACAATAAATGGTGACTTTTTCCGCCATTAGAGGCCAATAAAATCAGTTTAGTGTGTACATACATTTGATAAAAATAGCCATAAGATATTTACAAAATCACAAGGAAATTATTTCCCTTTAGTTTGTTACTCATAGTAATTCATTTAGGATAAGTATTGCTATAAATTAAGGAATAGAAAAGAAATTACTTACCGACAATTCGGCAGATATGTTCTCAAACTATGATTGTGCAGGGTGAATGAATGGCTGTAACTGACTACATTTAAGACACGCAGACACTACACTCTGTCTGATGGCTAGTGAAAACTATAATAACAAATGAAACCAAGTATTTTAGTGTTAAACTGTATTAAACAATTACCTAAGTATACAATACGTCCTTTTCTTTCGTGAAATCTTCTAGGTCTCAGAACTTGGGAGGTAGGATGCTAACTACAGGCAAGTAGCTGCATAGTTACAACTTATTATTATACTTTTATTTTAAAAAGCTTGTATGAATACTTTAATCAGAATTTTCGTATGTAATATTAAATAATGCGCACCACTTATAATTTGTCATAAAATGATTATGATGACCACTTAAGATATGAAACAAAATGTGGAACATCTATATAAAGATAATAATTATTATGCAAAAAATATTGTGATAAAGCATTCAACATTTAATTAATACACGCTATCTAAACCTAATTATTTCTTACTCATAATTTTACACATATAAAAATGTTATAATAATCTGCTCAGTCAATCTTGTACCCGCGCTTGTTCTAGTCACAGCAAGGTCCCAAATATAAAAATGTAATATTTTGCGTCAAAATGTGTATGAAAAATCCCTGTCAATTAGCAATACTAACATTGTAAAACTAGAAAATGTTGAAAAGTCTGTAATTCTATTAGTCGATAATGCTGTGACAAGAACTCCTCCTCGATAACACACCAAAATATAATACAACTGTAATATTCAGTGCATAATAATACGGTAATAACAAAAACACAGTGATAACAAAGCCTACATACATACTTCTAAGTAGTACAAATAAATACGAAAAAATGTATGTTGTTATATGTATAATAGGTATGTATATTTTAATATCAATACTTTACTAACACATTTTATTATATAAAGTACAAGTAAGTGATTTGCGAATGAAATGGATTTTGAATGGTGCAAGATTTGAAAATCGACTTATAACAAGCAATATTTAAAAATATGGTCTAAGAAAATCATGCTTGCTCTAACAATAATACACTGATAAAGGTGAAAGCTATATATATGTACTGACAATATTACTAAATTGACTGAAATGTAATTATGGTCTACAGAGCTACTATGAATTGGCACTCAACAAACTCTATCATCACTCGGATCATTGTTACAGACAAAATGATCATTTCATAAAAATATTTATCAACTATGATGCTACAAATACAACATTCATATTTATTATAAGCTTCACATAACAAGTTAAAAACATTCTATATAACATAGTTAACACACTCAACATATTGTTTGAAAAGATATGCTATAAATCATTGACATCGATTTACAGATTCATAAATCCAATTTGTAAAAACAAACGTACCTTTCATAAATCACTCAAACTGGGTATCGAATCGAATAAACTTAAATTGATACAAAATGTTATACAATATTTTTGGACTCTTGAATATAAAAAATATTGTTCGCTAAGAACCTGAGGTATCTTCGTACGACCTCTTAACATTGCTGCTGATTCAAATTCTCATCTGACTTAGGAGCTTCCGATGCCGGTGGTGCTGGACTCTACGGTAAATAAAAAACATATTGGATACTTGTTTATACGGAGAAATACTATCATTTAATTCAATAAAACAAGCAAACAAAATAAAAAATACACGGGTTAAAACACAAAATGAAAACACAAGTGCATGTTAGCTAATGAACCAAATCCTTGCAAAAGTAAACTCGATGTTACCTAATTAATAAAATGTGTATAAATATTCAGGCTGAAACAAAAATGAAAATATGCGAATGTAGCCTTTCACCGAAACAAAACAAAGAAAGCATTAACGATAAACTAAATAAAAACTGCCTGGCGGCTAGAAAAGGCCTCACCTCCTGGCGTGAGTGGCCGTGACTATCGGGCACCGGGGACTGTCCGCTTAGCTGCTTGATATATTCTTTATCGTCAAAAATTTTGATTTCACCACCTCCAGGTTTGTGTTTTACGTTATCCAGTGAACCCACTTTACTTTGTGCTTTGAAATCCAATTTTTGATTTTCGATCTGTTTCAAAAAGTTAGTGTGCACATAAAAATAATAGTGATATATAGGTTGTGTATAGGTTCCGCTGATTTAGGAGTATAAAATTAAAACAATTTAAAAAGACAGTTGTGTCTAATAATGAAAAAACACATCGTAAACACTATGTGTTAAAGTGTTATTATTTATTCTGCACAGCGAAATGAAAAGGTAAACCACAACATTAGGTATAATTTTTATGGAATTGTGTGTAAATATATATAAATAATACGTAATTTTAACAGCGATAGGAGTGAAGCTTGCTCTTATAAATATATGACATCGATTTAAGGAATGCTTATTACGACGTGTTTTTTTTTAAATTCTTTTACAGTCCCGTATGATCTACTTCTTCATGATAGTTATATAAAATAAAATGATTAAATGCATGAAATTTTAAGTTGGTTTGCGCACGCTTTAAAAGCTTAAAATGACTGCATCGACATTAAACGATATCATTGCAAATCACTTTAGATGTTTTTTTTAATTTTTCTATCAGCTTTGCTTCTGATTTCCCATCAATACATACAAAATTCCCAGTGTCGGGTTACACCTATCGTCATATTTATAAACAAAACAGAATCTTATCTCAAAAATCTACGGAACCATAATATATAGGTACATAAACAAATAAATACAATAAAATATCGGCATATTGTGAGTGCTGTTGCTAAGGTATAGTTTCATAAACAAACGATTTACTATGTATGTATATATGAGTGTATTCTTGCTACAGATTCTAGTACAATGCATAATCGTTATTGATTTCCATGGCGTGCTTGTCGATGATATTCGTGTAGGTCGTGTAGACACGGGTAACGTAACATATGCACGTATCTACGGCGTTATAGAATTTAAATCAAATCATTTTATGTCGACAGATTTTTGACATATCGTGTAAAAAGTTAAACTTGCAAAACGTGAACACTTTTATACTACCAACATTCACATTAAAAATTTTCACATTAAGAATTATTTTAAGTATATTATTTAAGGGTACGCTTATAACATGTACATAAATTAAAAGCGCAACACTCAGCGTGAACAAAACAGCCGCAGCCTTTTCTCCTACGAGTATCTTAAGAAAACAGTATTCGGACTATATAAATCAATCTATCGCCACGAAACCGAAACTGCACCGTATCACCAACCTTATGCCACAAAGAGTGGTAAGCAAAATGTTTATGTGACGCTCTCCATCGTGGCAACGCCCACTTTACAAACTAAAAATAATAATATTACTTAGTCTTATCAAAATCTATAGTCTAATATTCGGTATTGCAATTTGCGAAAACCGAAAACTTGACTGCATATCAAACCTAAAATTAAAGATAATATAAATTTACAGACAAAATGTGCAAAAAAGTGAGTGGGTAGACACAAACTTAAGCATAGAATTTTACTCACTGATTTCGTTCCATCAAATGCAACTGTTGACTAAAAAAATATAATTAATTTCGACACTGTACTTCTTTCCTCGTAGTCTAATTGTACAACGAGTGATTCTAAAATACGTGAATCGATGTTTGACAGCGCGTTGGTATTATACCGACACAATGGCAGTGATAGTGTCATTAAGTATACACCTAGTGCTTTATAGTTCTACTATACTTTACCTACATACATATATCGGCAGTGCTATGTATTTTTAAAAGTATACTCACAGTTGATGCACTTCTTATAAGACACCGTACTTTCTACGACCCACAATCCTATCACCTAAACAAGTTTGTTATTTTCTCTCAATGACAATATATTAAGTTACCTTAACTCCTCCACCTCCAGGCTTATGAGTGATATTTACTGTAGAAGCAACCTTTGGTTTTGCTTTTTCCTTGAAGTCCAATTTTACTGTTTCTATCTTCTTATCGCCGCCTCCTGGCTTGTAGGCAGCATTCTTAAGAGACCCGATCTTGGATTTGGCATTCCACTCTAATTTTGTAGTTATAATCTGAAATATACAATTTTTAATACTTTCATGTGCGTTGTGAGTTTATTTCTACCGTGGGAGAGCCACGCTTCGGCATGAATGGGCCGGCTCGACCGGAGTGATACCACGGCCTCACAGAAAACCGGTGTGAAACAGCGCTTACGCTGTGTTTCATCGAGTGAGTGAGGATACCGGAGGCCCACCCTCACCATCCCCCTTCCCCCCAGGCCGCCATAGTGTGGGTCACCATGCTGCGTTGTTCTTTTTCGCATTGAGGATGGTGACCACCACTCTTGGATTCTGCTCATGCTTTCCATCAGGCAGGGCAGAGTCATTTTGGCAGCTTAAATATAAAAAAAAAAAAAAAATTCTCGTTTTCTGATTAAATTCTTGAGATATAGCATTAAATTTTCAACTATACTTTAATTTTTTATTAGAAAAGATTAAATCTTCAAGTACCTTTTTAGCACTGCCACCTGGAGTATACGCATCATTTTTAGCAGCAATTTTAGGAGTGATGTTGCCGAATTCTATTTTCCTATTTTCGATCTTAACTTTCCCGCCGCCAGGCTTGTAAGTTGCATTATCCAATGATCCAATTTTTGATTTCACAGTTTTAATGTTAGGCGAGGGGGCATTGCCGACTTGAATTTTATTCATCGGCAACTCTGAAACATTATTATATTTTATGTAGGACTGTAATATCAGTTTACAGGTTTATTTAATCATATTGGATATACAAATGCCATCAAAAACATAACTTGTAAAAAAACAAGTCTCGCAACTCAGTTGTTATACCTTAAAAAGTTGTAAGATCTGTATAATACCAAGTCGACTTATTTATTCAATTCCTACTTCTGGGATCTTCAGTCTTAAGTTATTGCCTAATAAGACCATATTAAAATAAAATATGTTTTAAATAAGTTGATTGATTTGGCGAACGCACTAATCAATCTATTGTAATATAATATGCACTACTTATGAAAAATTGTGTTTTCATGCGAAGGCCAAGTTATTCTATTTATGTAAAACATAAAAGATTTTTAATACTGATATAGGTAATTCTTTTTGGTAAATTTTCTAAAATGAATTAGAACTTGATCGATTTATTCCTGAAACCCCCTGCAGGCTAACTTTCCGAGAATCAGATAATTTAAACACGAGAATCGCTCATTTAAATGTATTAGACTGTAAATACGTACAGAGAAAACGCCCAAACTTTGAAACAATTATTTGCAGAGCATACAATACTTTGTTTCGGACCAACCGGGAGTTTTAATTAACAATTCAATTTCAATAAAAACTTTGTATAATTTACCAAATGAATTTTATAGGGTAAAAGGATAGTATCCCATTTCCAAGGACAGCTTTATATATATAGATGTATGTATATAGCATGATACTATAAAGTATTTTATTGTATTAGCTACAAACTTTTCTTTTCAGCTGATGGTGGGTTTTCAGGAGTCTTCGCTGTAGCACTTTTGCTCGATGACCTCGACAAGCTTGTTTTAATACTATTGTTCGATTTTTCCTTCATAGGTAATTTACTAGGAATCTTCTTACTTGGTGACCCAGGAGACCCATTTATATCCTAAACAGTAATAATTTTTATATATTTTTGTGTTGGTATTTCTTCAGACAGTTTTTTTTTTAAAACGAAGTTAACAATTTAAACAAATTCAAAAAATCATCAGAATTTATCGTTTAACCCGAGATATTATAATAGTACGAGTGTTATATGTGATTGTTACGTTTACTTACATTGCCTTGGGTAGACTCATCAACACCACTATCGTTATCACCATCTGTAAAGTAAAAATAGTTTGTAAAAATAGTAAGTTAAAGTTTGGTTTAACATACATTGAAATAAATGTGATCACAACGTTTGGCTCATATTAAATATGAAGTATCATAGCAATAATCGTTTATAAATACGCAAGTTACCTTTGGGGCGTGATTTAGGGGCAGATGCTGTTTTTCGCGGTGTAGTTTTCTTCATGTCTGAAGAAGCCAGAGATGTGTTCAATTCGTTTGGTTTTTTCTGCACCGGAGTGGGTGGCTTAGCATCCACTACTGGAGACTTTGGAGGAAGTATTTTATTTGGTGTTACAGTAGAATTCATTTCCTTACGGTTATCTAATCCCGTATCGACTTTTGGCTCCTTGGTAGTTTTAGATCGTTGCGTTTCGGACGTTGTTCCAATAGGTTTGTTAGATACTGCTGAGCTTGGTGATTGTTTCAGTTTAGGTTCCGGAGAATCATCACTCCGAGTTAGAGATGGTGAACGATCGGATAGATCTTCCTTCAGTTTCGGAATATCATTGACAACTTTTCCTGATGACAAATTATTTTGGGAAACCACATCGTCATTGTCATCTAATTTCTTTTTTAGAATTGGAGTTGAACTTGGTAGAACATCTATAAAAGATTCTGTCATTTTTGAACTCGACAAACGTGATTCTGGACGATCAGGAGCAACTTTTCCGCCTTCATTGGATTTTTCGGACCGAATACTTTCTTTGGATTCGCGGATACTTTCAGTACTGTCTATTTTACTTTCTTGTATTAATGACAAGCCTGGACTACGGCTAGTAAAATCATCGATTCTGCTCCCTATAGCGCTGACAGATTTTCGACGGTCATCGTCAATTTTTAATGGACTTGGTGCTCCTGGAGCAGCTGCAATACTGTAGCTTCTGCCTTTTGCCACTCCTGGTCCTTCAATTCCATTTTCAGATTTGTCATCATTGTGGTTGTCACTTGAAACGCTTTGAGTATCCAGGTTGACTAGTTTCGATTGAAAAGAATTAGATGAGTCAAAGCCCCTTAAAGAGCCTTGAGAGGGCTGCCTCGGAACTGGTAGGGATCCGTTTTTATTGGTACCGTTAGACTGTAGAGTCTTGATGGCTTCAGGTGTTAATACTGTACCAGCTGTAGGCTGCCTCGGACCAAATTGTAGATTGTTTGGTGGAGGAGTTCGTTGTATGGGTTGGTTTGCTGGTAATTGAGCTGGTCTGAGACCTTGCTGCGCTGCAATGGACTGGGGACCCAAAGGTCGCAGTGTAGCAGAATTAGGTCGAATTTGTTGAGCGCCTGGCGGACCTGGAGGTGGCCCTCGAGGTGGAGGAGCTCCTACTCGCGGTGCAAATTGTGATGGTTGTGTTACAGGCCCTCCAGTTTGAAATTGAGGTCTAACTAGAGATTGAGGCACAGCCGGCCTCGGTGATTGTGTTGGTAAAGCTGATCGTGAATCAACTCTATTCAGCGGTCGTCCTCCAGGTGGCGGCGGCTGAGATGATACTGAAGAATCCAAGCCCGAATTTGGAGAACGACTTTCCGTCGGACCCTTCAGAAGAATAGTTTACTATTAATGTAAGATGTAGGGTTTCATAATGATCAGTAATTTAAGATTGTTTATTAATTACATTTTTTTAATCATGTCTTTTCAATTGTTACGTATAAGGTACTGTAATTGTGGAGGAAAGTTATATTAGTAAAGAAACGAATTGAAGTAACATAGGTATTAACATAAATAACATAAACTAAACTAGTATTTACGCACAAAAGAATCGTAAGATAATTAATAATAAAATCTTTAGTAAACACTCAATATTTTACGAATTTGTCAATAATTCACCAAACGGACAGTGATTGAACACGAAAACCGACGTGGAGGTGGAGATACCGGTGCTATCGCCAGGTCTGATACAACGAACACAAACTAACACTGTATCTGCAATAAAATTTACAAAGTATCTTGAATATCTGTAATCCTTCTGGCGTAACACAATAACAAGGTATAATTTTTATTTTACTCTTGATTTCTAAGTCTATGTAAAATACCACGTCGATTTTTACATAACTAAGACCATAAAATATTTATGACATATTATTACATACACGGAATTCAATATTCTAAAAATGTGAATATATACATCATTGTAATAATTGTGAATTAAAAAGTTTACGATGTATTTTTGTTTCCGAATTCCCTGACCTCTTGTCATGGTTCCAGTTGTGCCGCCCGAACGAATCAAAACGGACCCCCAATTGATAAAACATGTCACGAACTCGGCTACTAGGTCAACGAGCTATTGCCGGTTAAAAAATATGTGTACATACACATACCCACCCCGATACCGCGAATTCTGAATTAAATTACTTTAAAACATCATGCATCTGTTATAGTTTTAGCTTTTCAGTGGTTTTCTTTTAGGCTGATGGCCAATTATATTTAAATAAAATATATATCACAATATGTTGAACGATATGAACGCAAGTATAAACTAGTTCACGAGTTTTACATCCACTGCTTTTGCTTTAAGTTTCCATAATATATTATTTAGTTACTCTTTATAGTCCAAACTGCACATTTGAAATGTATGTTTTTATGCATCATTTAACTGTTAAGGTTTATTTATGTTTAGATAACATAAAACAAATAATTTAATGGTAGCTCTGCAATATTTCATAAAATTCAACTCATAAAGGTATACTTTAATATAACTTCCAAAATGCATCGATGTCAACGCTTATCTATGATTGCAATGATGGAGGTTTAGATTCCGAATCGCGTGTTTTTGCTGTAATAAATTATAGTAAACGTCAACGAATTGTCTCAAATTTACATGAAAAGATTGTAAAATTTCGCGACTGTTGACTTAACTTTGGCGTAACATTGCATGCTTGTATGCTTATTTATATTCATAAGCACTTATTTGCAAGAAATGTTTACCTAATCCATGTCTTACAAATTACCGCCTTTAAAGTTGGCAAAAACACTAATCTAAAACAAAATATTAAAAAAGTTTCGAAGACGAAGCTAATTCAACCGATTCACTACAGTATTACGATGTTCAGCGGCAAAGTTTTCACGAGTCAGCCATTTTTGGTCAGGTTTAATAGTAGTATCGTTTAAGTTATCACGAAATTTCGTGTTTTAATTTATTACCTACTGCTCTTTTATTAGAGGGTAGTCTTTTTTAACCTTTTGAGAGGTAAACGATGAAGTGCAAGTAAAGACATTAGAAACTAGTTCCAAACAAAATTACACTTCAATTTTGGTTTAATTTAATCCGAAGATNCAAGTTACTTAGGTAAGCTGGTGATGGAAGGTACAACTTCTCAACGGTTAGGAGTTAGAGGATAATTCTTTCAGTTTCACACTAATCTATAGATCTATAGTTATATTATTTCAAGTTATTCAGATGTGCTGATGATAGAAGGTAAAACAGTCAGGGAGCATCGACATTAATTTGTTTACCATTCAACAATTTACATGACCCAAAATTACGTAGGTATACTTACATTACTTTAAGAACTTAGTTGTTAAGATTAAATTAAGAATGTTTATTATTTTTAGCTTTACAGTTTTTTTAACGGTTTTATTTTTTGTTAAAATGTTTTATTTATCGAATTGTTTGTAATAAAGATTTATCCCATAGAAGTTTAAACTTTAACTAATGAACAAATAAATGACGATATACATTGTAATCTTTATAAACAAAGTAGATTGGTTTTTTAATCGAATCAACAACGCTTGGTCATCGCTGTTTCCCTTTGACCAATTTCAGAAACACTGTTAAAAATAACCATTTCTAGGTAATATTCAGATCTCGTCTTATGTGGGAGATAAGTAGTCGAACAAAGAAAAGGTAACTAACTCCTTTTAGCGAAAATTACAATCCAGCTTTTTCACATCCTTTCGTACCTTAGCTGTTCTTCTATTTCTGTTACATGACGGCATATAAACACATGAAAATGTAACAAATTTTCTTAGTTACAATCCAGTTTTAAATTTGAATACTGATATTTGTAGGCAACTATTTACTATTTTTTGGTACGCGAATACGGTACGCAGCGATAGGTATATTAAACCCCACCAACATTCCCTCAACTACAGTTTTATCTCGCACAGATAACGGAGGGGCATCATCAACGGCCTTTAACAGTCCACTGCTGCACATAGGCCTATCTTCAGAAAGGAGGTTTTCTACTATACATCGCTGGCTTTGTTTCTAGGTCTGTTTCAAGCTTTCCTTTTCTTACCAGTGATGTTGTCTTAAGTAGTTTGACCCTTAGCCGCCTCTTACGACACCTACTGGATGAATAGGGGTGGTGACACTCAGTATTCTTAATTCGTCACCACTTGGACAGACACAGAAAAAACAGAAGGTCAAGAGTCGTCAATCGGGCGTATTAAGAATTAAATTATAAACATATCAAAAGTGGAAATTACTTTCTCTCATATTTACATATGAGAGAAAGATTATAGAGTTAAAACAGTTCGAATAAACCGAGGTTGCAAATCTATAGCTCTAACTGATTGTTGACGTCAAATGCAGCCGTTGTTTCTAACCTCAATAAACTTATTTAATTTATTTCACAAAATAAAGAAGATATTTATTTAAATTGGAAAAGTCATTCAAACATATTTATAATCAGTATGAAAGTGACATAAGCCGGTAGAGTAGATACCGATTCGGACTGCAGAGGGCTGAGAGGGATCCGTACAAACTTGTTGTACATAGTTCGTTCATCTAAAGAATAGATATTAAGAAGACTTAGACACCAAATTATTTGTCTCTATAATTTAATTGTAAAATTCAATCTTCCACTGATAGTAAAAATATGCCAAACTTATTTTATTAAGGAGAGGCCTATATCAAGCAGTGATGACGACGATATTTACAGCTTCAATGAATCGCAGATATGGTATTTGTTTTTTTTTCGTCTTGTATTATAATAGTATGAAGAATCCTTAGGCAGGTCATGCCACAAAATATTAAACATTTAAGAGCAAATTTTTGTAAGATTCTATATTAATATTCTAATTTATATTCTAAAAAGAATAATAGGATGAATAAAACACGCCATAACCACGAGGAAAACTTTTGTCGAAAAACAAACACCCTAATGCGAATAACTTAGATGAATCTTTTACTTGTATAAAACAGATAATAAACCCTTTTCATATTCAGAAGCCAAAAAATTCCGCTCATCATGCACTTCGATAGTTTTTAAGTTTGGGACACAGCTAAACGAGTGACGATAAAAAATATGAACAATCTCTTCGATCAATCGAAAATCATTCTTATTCATTTCATTTGTTATTGAAAACAGGTGCATATTTGTTTTATTGAGTTTTGTTTTCAAACATCAAATTTCTATATCAACAATATAAATAAACGAAGTCTAAAATAAATTCTGTTTACTCTAGGTTTTGCGCCGCTGACATCATTAAACTAATTCTGTATTTACACGAATTTACTTATATTATAACCAACAGTCAAAACTTAATTAATTATACATTGAATTCGTGTTATTTATGTCTTTCTTTCATTTGTTTATTCGTGTTTGTCATATCTGACAGTTATGTCAATGTCATATTTACTTTTTAAACAAATAAATTACGATGAAATGCACAAAGTCTCTAATGTTACCTTATACTTTTTGTTAACCTATTTTATCCTTTTATTACTAATAGTGAAACAAAACTATTGATCATGGTTTTTCTTTTACAAGCTGTTCAATATTAGATATGAAATGCGGTGTGCTAGGCAGTAAGCACGCTTGGAATGATTTTCCTTTTGACAACTGACGACAACTGTTGTATCTGATTTAGCTCTTACTATTTATTACTCATATATTTTTCCTGTGTTTGTTTAGAAAAATGATTAATTAATGCTAAAACATTTAGTGGCTAATAAGCATCGAAAACTAATATTCAAAACCTATAAACATCCATTACACCAGAATCAGTAAATTAATCAGCAAATTTCACTCGACATTTAAATATTAGCGTGTAGAACAAACTAAAAAATCACAACAGTGAATACATTGACCTAATCTTCAAGATATTGTTTTTAATTCTTCATTTTACAACAAGTATTACACGCAGTAAACCCGTGTTTCAGGATAGGAAGTGATTAGGCAATGTTACAATAACGTCATGCCGGCACTCCCTTGGGAGTCGCCTACACTGGGAGGGCCCGACCTTCAACAAAGTGATTATACTTGTTTACCCACCATTGCTCTATGTGCATTAACCTGAAGGTGACCTGAGTTAGATGTTATCGTGCAAGCTTACGTAAGTTTATTGTTTTCACGTGCATGTCACTCGTGTTTTACTTAGTAAAATGTGTTTTACTTTTCTACAGTTTGATTGTGTTTATTGAATTGAATTAGATGTAGTTTATTTATTAAACCCAATTGGGTTTAATAAATAAACTACATCTAATTCTATCATATTCATCGAAAGTCAGTCTAATTAGACGAGCTTGTCTTTTGTGATATTGTAATAGGTACTATAATTGCCTGTGGTCCGTTACCTTAACTCCACATAAAACAATTTTTTGTCCTGTGCCTGTCAGGATAAACGATTTTTATTTCTTAAATACTTTTGGGGTATAAAATTCATGAGAACGAAATGGCATTTTAATTTACAGTAGTTTTACAACTAGCCATTCCTTATGGTTTCATATTCACTCTTTTACTTATAACCTTACATCACATTATTTTATTTTCCTATGATAATACCCTATCTAACAGTAAAACTAACTAACTAACCTAAACAAATCTGGAAGCGCCAAAGATTATTGTTTGTTTTAACAAAAATCAACAACGAGTGATTCAGAGAAGTCACCTCTAAATTTTAGCATAGATATCAATATTTATATGTATATGATATTATTTTTATCTTTTACCTATATAGGAAGATACATTAACATAAAATAAATAGGTAATATTCCATTTGCGTCATTTCTGCATAGCGATGTTATATGATACTGCGTTGCTTCTTACGCATTTACAAGTTCTCACAAGTACCACCTTTTTGGAATATTATTATTATTTATTATTCTTTTTGATACTCTTTGGAATATTACAACATACGCAAAAGATATGATGCATCACGACTGTAACAGTAAAGATAGGCTTTATGATGTGAATATAAACAAATAAAACATTTCTTATCAAAGAGATAGCCGTAAACATATATTGATATGAATCACTCGCTTATACACTGACAGTTCTAAGGTCAATCAAACAAGAAATATCAGACGCAAGCGACACAGCTTATGTAAAACAATATTGAATGGCTTAAATGTATACATAATGTAGTACTATTATCACAGGCATTGATATTATAAGAATTCAGTATCTACCACACCTATCTACAATCATTTAACTTAAGTAAAAATGATTAACTCAACCTTGACACGGTTTGTTTAATGTGTCACTTTATTAGTTATTGAAGTAATTAGGACCACTTTGACATTTGTTTTTACCAAAGACATTTAGCCGATATGCGATACATACATAATTAAACTGAGACTGTAGATTACAACTTATGGCCAACTTTAAACAATTTCAGTTACAGTATTCACGGCATCCAAACGTAGTAACAGTAACATGATGATGATAATCTTCATCATCATGCTACAAAAGTAATCGACTTTTATATTAGCCATCCATTACACTTAATTTATAGTCCATTTCCTGCCAATCAACCTTTATAGTGTCGAAATGACGGAGAAATAAAATTTTATAGCTTGGAAGAAAAGGAGCGAAGAGATGAAAATTTAACATGTACAGGTGTCAACGAATGATGGAATTTTTGCTAACGAAGAGATTCTACGGTTTAAAGATATCAGTTTTAAACATCATGGAAAATGAAAACTTTACAACTTTCTATAGTTTGATATTTTAGTTGTACATCATTATTTGCAATTCTTCACAGTTAATCTATTTGGTGATATCGGGACTCAAAAAAGGATAATGAACTAAGATATCACAGATCCAATATTTGCTCCGCAATGTTATTTGCGTAATGTATAGTTTAAATAACCCCTTTTTTCCACGTTAGATCCGATACAAAATTTACTCGTTCGAGAACCATTTAAAAAAAAATAGTCTTATATTTCCAAATTTTGCTTATTTAACTAGATAAATTATTTTTTTAACTAATAGAAAGTTGCTAATAACTGCAACGAACTTTAAAGAAATAAGAAACTGCATAAACTATTAATATGCATTATTCGCTACGAATTGCTACTGGCCACAGCGGTGTGATCAGCCTTCAAGTAAAAATCAAATCAAAGTCACATGAAGTTACGTATTTTTTCCCCGTGAGACTAATTACTTGATTGCTATTGTTTTTGCTATGCATCATGAAGGTGATTCCTGAACAGAACATCCCACTGTTTCCTCATCTCTACTCATCGATTGAAAAGTACTAATTAGTACTACTAAGTTATCGGTAGTCTTATTAGATTGTGTAGTGTTAAACAACACTCTATATAGGTTATTTTATGAATATATCGTCGTGGAAGCTACTTACAGCTTAAAGAGTTTCTTATTTTGTACTAACCACCTAGTTCTCAAAGGCTTAAGATTAATATTGGTTCTTGTAAATTTATATTTAATTAATATGTGATTTGTCGAATCGTTTTTTAATTAAAAATACAAGTTACAGTATAGACCGTGAAGAGTAGTTTATAAAAACACATTAAATTTTATTCATTACTCGTATAATTATAACTAATCGTCTAACCCTCCCCAATGAGTAACTCAAATAAGTGAAATACTAAAATAGCTGTTAATTATAGTATTTTAAATATATTTATGTTATAAATATTTACTGTGCGCACAGACGTACAGGCGTGATAAGAGCTAGCGAGGAAATCGCCTCACCGTCATAACAAAAAGCGTCAGCGGCCAAGATGTGACGTGGTCAAGATTGAGAGTTTCTGTTGCCAACTGTGAGTCAGCATCGATATAAAACCCGCGGCAAATCTAACCACAGCACACTTAGTATCAAACAGTCATCCCATGCTGTGCGGTGTTCGTAAACGTTATATATTATTCAATATTAATGTTTGTTAGCGATCTTGATATCACGGCCCAGTTGGAAAACATTAACATAAGGACAGACAGTAAGTACTGTATTATATTTTCATTATTAGACAATCTTTAGATCTATAACTGTGATGTTATTTATGAAAATCTATCTAATCAATATATTTTTGTTACTATGCAACTATAAATTAAATGATTTAAATTCTAGTCTTTTAAAGTATTTAAAGCCGCGTTTTACTCTATTATTTTATTTTTAACCGACTTCCAAAAAGCAGGAGGTTCTCAATTCGACTGCTTTTTTTTCATATTTAGATTTAGAAGATCCTTTTTTTATTTGACAGCTGGTGCTTTCCGTGTGGTCCCATTTCAATTTGGTCCAGTTCTAGAAGTCCTTTTGTTTAGTTAAATTTTGTATTATTACAAAGTTTAATTAAAGATTTGATATCGAAAGTTCGGATATCTTATAGGCAATATTTGACAGGTATACTACCCAAGTATATTTGTAAAAAATAATATTGATACAAGTGCCCCTACATTCAATTGGACGTCATGGTTATCATTCCAACGTAATACATCAATACCTGTCAAATGAAAATGGTTTTACAACATTATTCCCACGACGATATAATAAACATTAAATGTTTACTGACATTCACGTTTTTGTTTCTAGAAGACATTATGCAACCAAAAGCCGAGAGACCTCCCGTGTGCCCGAAGGGTCAACTACCACAGCTACATCTAACACCGTCAGTCGGTGGGCAAAAACGAAACGACGTGACTCAACAAACTTCGAATAACCCGTGGCTACTAAAGCCTCAGCATGAGATTCCACCCACTCCGCCGCCACAAGCCGACTCACAACCCCCTGAATTTTTCCCCCAAAGAATTATGTAGCTTCGTAATCTGGATGACGAATACAAATATTGAAATATAAATGGCAACTTGCCATTTTGTTGGACGACTTTTTAAGAAAGTCATGTATAAATACGCCTCGTTACGTTGGAACTGAAAATACGTAATTGGCGGACACAAACCAGAGGGAATTTTAGGGCAAGAGTTTCATGACTTGCGTCGGGATCCAAGTGCGGTGGTCCTATTTTACCTCCATAAAAATGTTACTTAAATGTGATAATGGGTGGAAAATTACATTGCGGTATATTTCCATAACGATGAAATGGCTGTTTTATGTGTGTTTTTCATTATTAAATTATTGTAAGGAGAGTTTGTAGAACCTTTACTCAATAACGCGCAATAAATATAGAATTACAATTGTAAAATATTTTATATAATGATTTCAAGTAAAATATGTATATTAATATTAATAAATGATACAAAATAAAGTATTTTCAATTCATCACCGATATTCTTATTCTTTTCTGTGTTTTTGTTCGTGTGTTCTTTACAAAGTATGACGCAAATTGTGTGATTTTAATAAAACATGTTTTGTTTAACATTCGAAGTGAGCTATATGACCTATGAGCTATATATATATATATAAATATATATATATACATATACATATATATATATACGATTATTAAACATTATTAGTACACGTGCCATAATTACATAAAGTACGAAGTCATAAGAAAAGAGTTCACCGACCTTTCAATTACTGCTGAAGGAGCCACTTAACCTAATAGAACTTAAATGTCGTTTAAATTTTTGTTTAAAATCGGTGTTCTAATTAAGGCACTAAAACTTTTAATAATATTACCTCTACTCCACTGTTTTGATAGTTTCATTATTTTTCGTTAAGTTCGATATATTTATTATTTTTTAAAAGGATAATTATATCGAACTGAATTATTAATACCATAAAGATGAGTAACATGAAAAGCTATTAACAAACACAATTTCCCCAAATAAAAGTGAATCAGTGAGAATAAATACAGGTACACGTAGGTACTTACAAGATGGATGTATAAACACTAGTAAATTACAGAAACTTGTGTAAGACTGACGACTGCTACTTATATATGAAATATAAATGCCATATAACAAGGAAATTGCCTTTATGTACAATATTTCAAAGTAGTTTAACCTACGTCGGGGAAAAAAGTAATTTGTCGTAGGCGTCAGTGTGTCGGCGGATCTGTCAAATAGTCCAATTGTATGAATACCTTCCTACACGGGCTTAATGTCATTGACTCACTCTCCAAATTAACACTATCTTAATACCCAATGAGCTTAATACTTAAGATGGCCTACTTGTCATAAAAGCTGCTATTAGACTGATTGACTTAATAATTCATTTTCCTTTATTGCGTAACTTCGAACACATGTTTATAGGTGATGTGTTTAATGAATGGAGGACAGATCCTAAAATTGGTACCTTCAGGATGTGATATTGTCATAAAAAAATTATAATACTATCTCATGAAAGGATCAGTAACACATTGATACAAACAAGTCGTAACGTTTGACGCTATGAAAAGTTCAATGCACCAGCCCATGTGCTTATTAAAAATTAGTGGATTACTTAGATTCTTGGTCGACTTTTGGCCTTCTTAAACGACTTTATTTTCATTAACCACAAGTACTATGTATAGTTCGAAGAATAGTTAATATTTGTAATCACAGGGCTTAAAAGATCATCATAGGGTGACAGTTTTTGAGAAATGTAAATGTCGTTACAACAACGTTGTTTTTAAGTTCCTTCTTTATGAAGAATTTTTATTGAACCTTTTCTGTCATAAAATATATTGTTGTCTTTGAATATATGAATGAAGATTGATATGAGAGATCGTTTTTTGTTTTTGCGAAAGACAGTCCCCATTTCATGTTATCCACATTTTTTATATTTTTTATCATTAATTCCATCACGACGAAGACTTGAAGACTCGAAGACTTAGAATTGAAGACTTGATATACTTGACATTGGCAGAAATAGCTGATCCGGCTGATTGCCATATCATCAAAAGAAGAAGAAGATTGATATGTCGTCAAACGTTGATGTTTAAAGGATACGATGAATTTTACTTGGCCACATGAAACGGATAAAATCTGACCATGACATAAATAATCTCAATCTCTAAGATAATTTATTAAATAACAATAATCATTGAACTGTTGATGGTCGCGATTAAGATGCGAACGATAACATTTAAATGCCGAAGTATATTTAAATAAATTAATTTTGCTAATATCGTGTTTACGTGGTCTGTGCAATATTTTAGTAAAGTGCGTTTCGTTCAGTTTCTCATAATTATTTGTGTGGACAGTGACGAAAATATAGCCACTCCAATATTGTTGTCGTTGAAAAAATTTAAAAAGCCTTCAGAATCGATCATCTTAATTGAGGTTAACTTTGTACCTATTCACTGATACTGAATTATCGAGAAACAATTTTGAAATTTAATATGTGGATATTAGAAACTTCTGTATTATACATAAATAACAACATAACTATGAACTACAAAAGCCTTATTGATATATTTAAAGTGGAATTAATGTTGTTCAATTATATTCTTGGTACAAACAACTTTCTACGCGTAATGTGATCAATGTACCTAATTCATTTAAGTCCCTTTGGTGCTCACAATCTAGTGTGATTGACTACAATGAGCGGCGAACACAATACAATTGAACACATAAATTATTAGTGTACACGATCAATATTTAGAATACTGGATGTTGAGTAACTACTAAGTGGTCTGTCGGCATTTGATGTTATTGAACATGAACTCTAGAATGTTCCGAGTTATATCGCAAGAAGCCGTGACAGTGCTCACATGGCTAATTTATAAATAAGAACACTCACCTCGTCGGAGACGGTCGGGAAACACTTTAATTATACTTTGAATTATAGGCCTGAGATACTTAGTAATAGTGTAGGCTTCAAGTAAGGGGTGCGTTCTGCAATGGACGCCGGCAAAACCTGAAGTGTCGTGATACGTCGGTCCCTATCGGCAACCGAAGTAAATGAGGTCTTTGAAAAATCAGACAGCGCAGTTGATAATATTTTTATTTTTGTACTAAGGTCCGTCAGTAATATTAGTCCCTTAGAGCTAAAATAGTACTTGACATTTATAATTATTCTGTTTATTATTAGTTTTTCTATGTATAGCCCTGCCAAATGATTCTACTCTGCCTGATGGAAAGCATACGCAGAATCCAAGAGTGGTGGTTACCATACTCAGTGCGAATGCAAGCAATACAACATGGTCACCAACACCATAGCAAGCTAGTGATGCTTCTGCATCATTGGGCCTCCTGTCTCGCGCTCACCAACGAAACATAACAGCACAAGCGCTGTTATTTTACTTTAATTTTCTGTGTGAGGATAGCACCGCCCCGGTGAAGCCGGCCCATTCGTGCTTATAAAATTATGTTATTTATATTATCTATACTGTTTCATAAGTTATACATTAAATACTGATTGCAGTAAAAACAACTATTCAAATTAATACAGATCCTGAGTAAATCATATTAATTGGTAGTTTTAAGGTCTGTGCCTGTCTAAACGTTTATAGTTCTTGTGGAAAAGCGTCCTGCGCCCTGAAAATTGTGCGCGCGCAATCCTCACAAGCCACTGCCCTGCCGGGGAATACTATTAAAGATCACTACCCATATTCCATTCAGAGTATATTATATGTCTCTCTTTTTTAATCATAATGTTAGAAAAAGACAACAGATAAAGCTTGAAGTCAATCTCAATTAGAGTTTCGATAATAGTTACCTGATTGTCGGTCGGAACAGACTATTATATTATTGTCCGATTTCCATAGTTAATATCTTAAAAAAGTTAATAAACTGTCTTAAGCCAAATCAGCCTTTGGAAACTGGTTTAAAATTATTGCTTATATTAATAAATTGATTGAACAATTATTCTTCTGAATGCTTACAATGTATTGGAGATGGAGTAATAAAAATAGCTGCTGTAGTTTTTCTTAATTTCTAAACTAAATTTATTCTTTCTTCTTGTCGACTAACTAAAGAACACGATTACCGTGTTAAAGTTGTAACTATATTTTTTCCTTATAATAATACACTGTAGTAAAAAATCTTTAATCCTTATATATGTTTAATCCTTATCTTTGTCGACTTATCAATTTCATGATTTCAAATACCTACCAACAACTACGCATTTAACTTGTCAACTTTTGTTACCGAGCCAAAAAAAGAGTTAAATTAGAATTATTATATAACTATTTCGTATAAGATCAATTTAATAAGTCTTTTAATTACATCTGAATACTGTATACAATTTGACAAATCTGTCACTTTCATAAACAATTGGAACGTAGATGATTGTTGCTACTAAACTAATTCCTTAGATTAAATAATTTTAAGTGTAGACTGTGGAATCATTTAAAAGCGTCAATTGTAGACAAACCAGCAATTGCCAATCTGCAAGTAATTATGTTGTTTAATTATACCTGTTTCGTCTCGGTACTTACAGACAAGATACTTCGGATTTAAAATGAGCCAAACGTATTCTGTTAATGCATTAACAAGGTCGAATCTTATTCTCACGTTTAATACCTGTAACAAAAGAAAAAATAACGTTAAAAAGAATTCTAGGGCAGACATTAGAGCCGGGTACTTTGATAATTTGAGAACAATGTAATTCTCGTCTTAACCAACTAATCTAGTAAGGAAAAAAATGTTTAACGGAACATTTTATTCCGTCTACAACTGCTTAGGGCATTATTATTCGCTTTGTTATATCTATTAGCGTTTTTTCATGTTTATTCTGCTTACATCTGGTAGCTTTACAGATTAAATCCCTTGTATAAAGGGTACATGATAATAATCAGTTTGGTAGATGTATTTACAAACATTAAGCTTAGGTATTCCAAAAATATTATTAACATCGGTCAATACCTAGATATATTTTGATCGTGGAATGTATATTTCTACAGGTAAACATATACTCTATATTATTTCGAAAAATGATTACCGCGATATTCGACATAGACGCGAGCAGAACTGCGGACTATGAAAGACGTTGAAAACTATTTTTCAATTAATTTTCATTATAGATTTGGCTAGGAATTCACTTTGCTTTGTATTTGCGAAACAAACTTCTAAATATAACTAAAGAACGTAGGTAAAGCGTGTCGCTACGCATTTGCACAAAAAACTATCGGATAATAGATACCTACCGAAACTATAAATAATTGAATAAAGACAATGTGCGGGAAAAATACAGCTATAAAGTATGATGCCAAATTTTTGAGAACGATGATAAACATTACATTCCTTGTGAATGATATGAAAACGAAATATTCATTTACGTAAATTTATTTTTGACAATTAGAGTTGTCTTTAATTTTATTTGTCTTGCTTTTTTCACGTTACATAAATCAGTTCAAATAAAAAACTCGATAAAAAAGTTAGTTTGACAACAATGCTAAAAAATTATAATTCACTATAACTAATAAAAAGTTCTCATGAAGTACGTTACCCAGAATGCAACAATATTTTAGCATTAAAAATGTTTTTTCGATCGCTTCAGTAGGGTTTCACCCAAAGAGAAATTTCGCCACAGTTTCGTGAGGTTTAGGGTTACGTGTATGATTGAGGTGTCAAAAGATGCCTCTCCGCGAGGGTTATAAGATGGCAAATTTATAAAAGCCAAAACTTTTTCGAAAAATTCAAAAATGGTGAAAAGTGCTACAATTTTTCGGTGTATTTTCGTTGAATCGACGATTTCTCAAAAACTAAAAGCGATATCAAAAACATGCAAAAAACCTTCGGGGTATTAAGTTGGGGTGTGTCTTGAAAGAAACGGGACTCTCCATCTATTATGGTCTAGGCAGGAGGCATCTCCCTTTATGCGATGTGAAGTATGATTACGCGCGTAAGTAAGCCCAGTGTGCGCTCGTTCTGTATTGTGATCCGCGTGTTGCATGTTTTAGTCATGGGATTGTTTATTTATGGTTGTGGTATTTATTCGATTTTTGATGTTTAATATAATTAATCAATGTAAAATAAAATGATTTAAAAAAATGTCTAAACATATTCCATTTCCATGTACCCGAATGTCGTGAGAGCCATGAGTACTGTGGATTTATTTAAACAAAACTCTTCAAAATTATAGATAATTATGAAACCGATGATTACAGAATTTGGAATCCATGTTTTCGGGGATTCAGAACAGGGTTTGTGCTTTTCTGTCCCTGTTTCGCCCAAAGAAAAGTATTGTTTGAGAAGTATTTAAAAATAACTTCAATGTGAGCACCATCGCATTCATATGCGACGTGCGATCTCCGAGATATTATTAAATATTCTTAAAATATGTTTGGAATATAATATTCCCCATCTAAAGATACCAGTACACATTAATTCGTACATTTCGCGCTAGGACAGATCTCGTAAAAACTATAAAAGTAAAGTTATTGTTTATTGTATGAAGGTTACGAGGTCGTTCCCAACCAGGAAGTGAGCTTCGCAATCGCGTGCTACTCCACATTACTACGGATTGGTGCGTGTCGCCTCCTCACTCGTTTGAAGAAAAAATGTGTATCTCTACTAAAGTGTAGGTACTGTGCCTTTTTATCGGTCAATCAATACTAACCTAACTCTTTCTTTTGCCAAGTGGTACAATGGAGTAAATGTGACATTTTCATTTCACCATAACTGTTTTTCTCTTGCTATGCTAATTCATTTGAATTTTTTGGAGAGTACTCTTGTTCAAAATAAAACTATCTGGTTTTTGTTTAATTAGGGCAAAAGTTTAAACTTTAAAATATACCTAGTTTTGAACGTGTATCAACTAGATACCTAGGTCACTCTTTATTGTAATCACTAACCACCTGCAATATCGTCCAGGTTGAAGTATAAAGACAAGGAGATAAACTAGTTTTGTTCACAATAGAAAAATGAATGAATATTTCTTATTTTGTAAATCAATAAGGTTTGTAATCAACAAGGCGATTATGATCTCATGGGATTTAAAACTGCCACAATGAGATGGTGGATCCAGACGAATCGTAAAATTTACAAGCACTTATACCCAGTATGCATAGGTGCCAACAACTGCTGAAAAATACATTAAGTCTTTATATCTAATAAAATTTCTTTTAAATGATCAACACGTGTATGCCTATATTTATTCTTATGTAAATACGTATTCAGGAATATTCTATGTCTCAAGCTATATTTATCTACATTCTGGATTTCGCGACCTAAATTCTCTAATTTGTAAAAACAAACTAAACTTTTGGCCATCTATAACAATCTTGTATCTCTCTACCATTTATTAAAAACTAATCTTGGACATCAAAAAGACGTTAAAAGAAGTAAAGAACGGTAGACAATGCATTGGGAAGACGATATTAAAACAAGTAGCCGGTCCAACACTAAGTAAGGATAGGTTAATCTGAAAACCTTCAGGGAAGGTCTATATCGCAAGAAAAGCTGTTAACATTTAAACCCGTAATAATTAAGTTATACTCTTATGAATGCAGAGGGTTGATTTTATTTTATTCTTGCACAAAAGGAACACACAAAAGTATACTGACACTCAGATATGTACATGTGAAAAACAAAAGCCTGGTCTTTGATGACGCGCCTTCAGAAGAAGTAAAGGTATTACAAAAGGAAAATCTGTCATTTATAAATTACTATGATTACGTTACATTAGTTCCGCATTTGGAAATATAAGGTAGATACCTTCCTTCCTTGTTGTACAAATATTAAGATGTCACGTAATGCAATACACAGGTAGGCAGTTATCACAAGTGTTAGATTTGTCAACATAAATAAATGTTTATTAAATTTATTATTTATGACACAAATTATTATCATCTTGAAAGTGGATTGCTCGTAACAAAAGCGATAACAATGGTCTTTCGATTAGGTTTTTTGGTGTATATAATATCCGAGCCACCTTACTTGATAGGTTCATCCAGGTTCATTTCTGTTACTACTACTACAAATCTATCTACAAGAAAGTGACTGAAAAACACTACTTGTAATAAGACGTTTCATTTCGTGCGACTGAACCGAGAGCGCGTTGATTTAAACAGTTGCCAATTCTCACTTGATTAATTTGAGAGCTAGATGATAACATTCTACTTGCAAAAGTTGCACTGAGCAAGAGACCTTACACCGAATTTCGAACAAACATTCGTCAGAGAACCAAAATGTCCGGAATAGCTACAGCTGCAGGAAGTAGAACCACGCTGATTTGAGCATGAACGGGCCGGCTCGACCGGAGCCGAGATCCGGAAGAGAGACCAGAGGAGAGAAAATCAACGTAAAATGACAGTGTTCGTGCTGTAGTGTTTCATTGGTGAGTGCTAGACCGGAGGCACAATGATGCAGAAGCATTACTATTTTCCAATTTTTTCTAGGCTAATGGAGTAACAAACTTAAAAAGCACTGTCTAGTGGATAAGTTCCTTTTGTTAAAATAAGTTAAAGAATGATAAAGCAACCACACATTGACACCTATGTGTTTTAAACTACTTATCATACAAAAACGGAACATCTGAACTCCTCAGAAAGTGACTGTTCCAAAAGGGAAAAAATAAGCAAAAGGTTTACAGCACTGACATCTATACTTTCAATACTTAAACGTTTCGCGTATCATTCAATACACTGCCATCTAACAGACTATGTTGTAAATACTAAGTCGTCCATGACAACACATAACTCATAGAAGTTCCACAGAATGTTAGTGTTAGCAAGTTCCCGCTAGATGGCGTGGTAAAGGAAAATGCACTTTAGAACAAAGTGCCAAAGTAAAACCGGATGTGACATATATGAGTAAAATATTTAAAGTTTTTCTGCTCGCATTGGATCATTTTTACTGAAAATAAACCCTCAACTCATGTTAACACATCACTGTTATCATAATCATCATAAATCATTAGCACTACTGAAGACAAAATGAGAGATAGTTCTACAAGTGTGACTAATTTTTTTTAAAACCTAAGTAATTGTGAGAGAGTCTTGCCTAACTGCACACTGCAGTCAAGTTACAAAATAAATTGTATACAATAACGAATAAAATAAACAAAGAAAACAAGATAACAAGTAGGTATGTCAAATTTTCTGAGAAAAACCTTGAAGAAAAGTTCAATGCACTCTCTTATCAGGGTAGTAACAACATTTATGTGGTGCGGTGGAAAAACTAATTATATTGTGAGTTCACGATACACTTACGTATATCAACTTCTGGCACTGTTTCCGCAAACATTGTTGGATGACACCGCGATTCTTTGAGTGTTAAACTAAACGGGTTTTGATGTCAATGTAATATCCTAATTTGCTTCTAACAGACGTAATTAAACCAGCCAACGAGTATTTTCTACCGAAACATTAAACCTAGGTATAGACTTTCAGCATAACGATCCGTGAAAGTAGAAGCTTTCTGATCCGTGGTTAAGTACCTCATGGCGCTCTTGAAACCCTTTCATTGCTAATAGCTCGGAAGGGTTAACCGTTCTCAGTTTCGTTCGCCAAGGAATGTACAGAGCTTGAAATATTTCGCTCTTTAGCACGAACGTTTAGTTGGTTCCACCTGAAATTTAAATGAGAGCTTAAATTGCTCGCCACGAGGTACGTTGATTTTATTTTTAGTTCCAAGCTCGTCTCGTCGAAAATCTCTTGTCGTTTTGAAAAGCATAAAGATAAAGGTCAAAAAATCTGTAAATTCTAATTACCCTTTTTTGTGCGGCAAACCCCCGGATGCCACGACTGGTCGTTATGTCGGTCTCGAACCGTCTAAAAACCGCACACCATCTCGGGTACTAGAAGCCGGGGAACCAAGTGTACCCTCGGAAGGAGATCCCTGGAATACCGACGTACCTCGGGCCGCCAACTGTTTGTAGGTGGCCCCCTCCTGTGTGGGAACCCCTATGTTCCCGTTACTATACGTCATTAATAAATTACTATAATGTCATTCGAGCCTGCTTCTGCTAGGTTGGCAGATGGCCTCATCTGGCACCCTCAGGCTTGCGCTTTCTGCGATCTCCGACGCCCGAGTTGCCTGCGGCACCTGGCCCTTTCCCGGGCCTGGCTGGCCGGTAGAGTTCTAAATAGATTCTAATTACCCTCAATTACATTTCTTAATAGTACAAGATTAAGAAATTTATTAATTGATAATTATGCGTACCAGAAACAATAAAACTAAACACAGATCAAACCCTTAGATTATAAGCTTAAACTCATGAAGGGTTTGAGTATATTTAGCACCAATAAGTCTGTAGTTTACAGAATAGGTATATGCAACTAGTACCATGTTTGAAGACTAAGGGGTGAGGGAGCTAGGAATAATCAACATATAATTTGTCAATGTCATTATTGAGCTTATGTTGATTATATTATTTTGGTGCAGCGATGGTAGGCTAACAATCAGTAACCTTAACGACAAAGAAAGGAAATTAATTGGTTTCACTATAAAAAACTAATACTGGGACACAGGTTTACATTAACTAGCACGTATGAGTAAATAAACCAATCGATTACGTTATCGAACTCTATTGTAGAAAGGTATAGTGGTAATTAAGTTGATTATAAGATTCATACATCATACATGTAGTTAATAAGAACGTAATGCTAATAAAAAGTGTTAAAAATCGTATGGGAACGTCAAAATTAATTGATGTCCAATTAAACTTAAGGTAGGGAATGGTATGAGAGCCGGTAAAAGTCGACTTACATCAATTGTTTCATCGGGTCTGATGACCCGATGAAACAATTCTTTTAATTTTATTAAATAATGTATCGTCTATGATGACTTGCCTATCACAAAACTGTTGTGACTATTATAAAAATTTAATTAATTTTCTTCCCTTTTATATCCCCTTCAATCTATTGCTAACCAACTAAATTAATTCCCAATGTTAATATACCTATAGAATATGCCTAAGTAGAGTTGCTTACTTATTTCTATATAGCTACTTGGTAACAGGCATGAATAAGTAAATCAATAAAAGTAACTACACCGAGCTACACCAATTGTAATTGGTATCAAAAGAAAGTTTATTTAATATTTTTTTAAGTACAAGCTTTTATTACTTGTTAATAAAAACAAAAACTTTTAAGCCTTTCATTTGATACAATACCATATTGGTTGGGTTGTTCAGAAATATGTACGCCGCCATTTTGTTACGGCGGCCATTTGGGATTAATAATAATACCTATTAAAAATAATTGCATTTTCATTATAACTTAAGGTACATTTCAAATTTCAGCTCAATCGGAAATCAGGGAGTGGGTCAAATTTAACATGCAAGGCTTGATTACAGACAAACATCGGGACAGATGAAACTAAATTAAAACGTGTAAATATCAATGAAAACTATCATAAGGTATGTTTATAATTCAATGGAATATCAAAAAAGTATGTTTCAATTGATATCAGATGGGTGTAAGTCGATCTTCGCCAGCTCTTAGACCATTAGTACCTAAGTTTTGAACTTCATTGGATATAAATAAGTACATGTATTATTTACTAACACTGAATTACTAAAAGTATCAATTGCTGTGGTTTCACACAATCAAAAGGTGTATATTTCAGATTACAACTATCCTGAACTTACTGGAATATGTAATACTTGGATGCGTACAATAAAGCATTTAATAGCATTTGTTTATATTAGAAAAAACTATTATTTGGAGGCAGCATAAACACAAAAGAATATGTTTTGGTTTTGTGTTCATGTATACACAAATCAAAATTGTTTTGTGTATGGTCGAAATAAACGTTCATAATTATTTAAATTTAATTCTATTCTACTTAAGTGCCTAGGTACTATATTCTTCACGAATCATCAGCCAGTTGAAACTTTATAAAACTAAAGGTTTCGTAGAAATGAGATTGAAACGAGGCAGACTAGCATTAAGAAGATAGAATAATCTTGGTAGTTCTAACAATCAAATGGACAGGGTACCTAATAGTATAATGATTGGCATAATAAGCATATCATGTTTCGATACTTCAGTATGATGAAAGCTTTAATTTTCTTTTCTAAGATTTTTATTCAAAAATATAATGAATTCTGGCTAATACGTATGAAGTGCAGATGTATAGTATTTTGGGCCTTCTTCAGATGTATAGTACTCAAAGGTATAGTATTTTGCGCCTTCTAACTTGGAGAACGTTTTATATATTTTTGGTTAAAGAAAACAAACAATAACAAACAATAAAAGATATCCGTTCTACACATAGTCACATTATTATTAAATCGTATTATAATTTATACAGTTTATTTTTCGGTTTTCAGTTTATCGTTTCGGGAAGAAAACGTAACGTAACTACATATTTTCGCGGTAAATTTAATTTTCTATTTCTATTGTAATATTTTTACGCCGATAATGCCTTAGAATACCTATATTATAGAAGAAGTGTAGAAGATAGATTGAATACATCAAAACGATTTGGCTTCAGAAAAGATTTCGTAGGACATCATATCAATCTTCTCTCACATCTTATGACTAATAGTTTTTTGATTATCACTTTTCACTCAATTTATCACAAACTTACGAATCGGAAATGTAGATATTCAGTTGTATTTCTAAATAATCGTTACAAAGGAGGCTAAAAAATTAAAGAATAGTTTGTGTCATCTTTTTATAATAAATTACATTTTTATAATTTTACAGCAAGTCATCATAGCTTTAGCGTAACCAAAATGTGTCAGTATATTCATATCTGGGCTTTGTCACCCTCAACCCAAACCCCGTTGAAAACCATTCAAACGTGAAACCCTTTTACTATAAAGTAATACCTGTACCAACATACCCAAAAAGGGTTATTTAAAATTATGACAATCGCAGCTTCACTGTTTAAACAGTTAATTAGATAACGTTTAATGTACCTATTACCTGTGTACCTTTTATTTGTTATATTTTAATATTTTTAGTTACAAATATCCGTCGTAACTTTACAGTGTGAATGCTAAAAGAAATATGGAATGGGACTATTTTTATGAATTTGTTCATGCACCTTGTTAGTGTGTTATGTACATATCAATACATATAATAATATCGTACCTGATCACTGTCTGTAAATGGAAATTATCATATAAGGAAAACTATTATAGGGGGCTTCATGAACGCAATAAAACTCAAAACGATGATTGTTAGAACTTTTATCTGTTTGTCTGTATGTCTGCTTGTCTTTACGTTTGTGCACAGTTATCTCAGAAATGGCTAAACCGATTTGAATAAGGTTTTCACTAATGCGTTGCGGTTTGCTCCACTTAACATTTTGTGGTTTTTTTAAGACTTAGTACAACAATTTATGGATAACACAAAGTGTTGTCCCATGTAGGATTTGAACCCGCAACACTTGGCGCAGTAGGCAGCGGTGTGGCGACCACTGGAACCACTAGGCCTACCGTGTAGTCATAAGTTTGTTTCATTACAACCGGTTAATAAATAATAAAGTTATGTCAGTTTGAAGAATCTCCGCAATTACCAACTTGGGCGGGCGGAGCCGCAGGCTAAGGCTAGTTTATTATTAAAACTGTTTTAACAAACTATTAAAATTCAATTGCTTCATGATTTTGGACTTTAAAACAGTAGCTTCAACCGACAGAATCACATCGTCCTAAAAACCTCGACGGTGACTCGTTTACAAAAAAGATTAAAGCTATTTTAATATTAATACATCAAGCCGGATGCATTTTAGATAAGAAACCTGACAACATTATGCAATGCGCATTTTTATCTTTAATATCGAATCTCTAAAACATCGAAATATTAAATTGTAGGTGATTAAATTTAAGAAAGTTATCAAACAAATACATGTGTTGTACCTAAATCTAGGATTGAAAAAGTTATGTATTAGAAAATATACTACCCTAACCGGCTCTGATTTTAAATTATTATTTTCAAACAAACCCTTCAGTTTTATAATATTAAAATATAGGTATTTCTATAGATAGGTACGAGAACATAAGTGAACATAGATCGAACTAAGTGGCGTGAAATTGGAGAGGCCTATGTCCAGCAGTGGACTGCGATAGGCTGATGATGATGATGATGATGATAGGTAAGTATTCAGTAAATCCAATAACTGCCTAATATTTATTAAAATTTGAATAAGTTTCATAAAAATATATTTCTGTCACGCATTGGTGCCCAAATTCACTGTATATACATAATTACATAAAGCAATAAAGCTGCATCAAACTAATTAAAAGAAGACATTTCCTAAGGCAGCTACTACAGACTAAACTAACATAAAAGAAAATCTGTTGAAAACTACAGAAGAAAAATCATGAACTATTTCACCTTTACCTATCGCCACACATTAGTGTGAGGGTATTATTGTAATTTTAACTTTTATAATACGATGTGTTCCAACTCAATGACCATTATAATAACATGAATGGTCATAGTATAACATCAACACAATTATAGCTGAAAAGCTTAAATCTGTAGAGGGCGATATTTTCTTTAAAAATCTAAGACAGACTTCATCCGTTCGTGTATTATTATTATTAACCTAATTCTTTGTCTATTAATAGATAGAATATATATTTGTATAGAATCAGTTTAGTTCCCTTTCTCCTAAATATTAAAACGTTTCTAAAATACATTTTAAAACAGTTAACAACTTGTTAATTTTAGCGGTTCTCTTATAATGTGAACATTGGTTTGTCATCGGACACTAATAAAAACTCGTTGTTCGATAGTTTTACAAGCACGCGTTTGATGTTGCGGGTGGTACCTAGATATAAATATCGGATATAAAACTATGTCAGGAAAGGTAAGTAACTGCAAATACCTTCACTTACTTATCTACGCCGTCATGTCGCTGACTCTTTAAGTTTCTTATCTCGCCTATTCTTATATAGTCACATTCTCACTGTAAGTAAGAAAAGCAATCAGCATTGTTCTTGTAACACAGCGTTGTTTTTCTTACATTTACTCCATTAAGTTCTAAGAATACATGGCATTAGAAGTGAATGTAATGTATTGTTTAATGTCCAGTATATGTATGTCAATAACACTGATTAAGACGCGTTCCTAGCTCAGCTATAAATAATAGTTTAAATTTATTAAGACTTATTTTCTATTTTTTCAGTTCAGTTTTCTATAAAAAGCGTGTTTTTTAGTTTTTTTTTAAACTATTATTTATTTTCTACTTTTTAGTTTGGTTTATTTATAATAGCTTGTTTTTTAATTTTAAACTATTATTTGTTCTAATCGACTATTAATTCCGTGATAACTATAAGTAACTGTAATTATTTTCAGTTGTCAATAGATAAACCGGTTAAAGATAATGGTTGGAAAATAAAATTTCTGCCTTATCGACTATAGATGAAAATTATAGAAATTAAAAAAAAATCTTATTTTGCAAATTGAAAAATGGAATAATTTTATCAAATTAGTGTATTGTCATCGATCCTCGATAAATCTACAAAGTATAAACGAAATCTGGCTGTTTAAAGTGGGTCAAAATCGCGCCCAAAGAAGTCGGTTACACACAAACATACATACATACAAACATACAAGTGAAGCTAATAAAAAGCGTCTAAAAAAAAGTACGTATTTATAGGTCTACCACTATAATAAAAAGACTTTTACTCTGATAACTTTTTTTAAACTTGTGGACATTTGCCTCTCATTAGTATGGGGCTTTTGGCCTGAAATACTAATAGGATAGACTTCTTTGGAATCATCATCACATCAACAGCCTTTAATAGTCCATTGTTGGACTTAGGCATGGTCGTACCGAGGGCACGACCTTGGGCGGGCAGGTAGGGGCAGCTGTCCCACCCCGCCTGGGTCTGGTTACATCCCTACTAACTATCTTCTTTTATGGTTAAAGTTTAAAAAAAAGTACTTTTTGCCATTTGGAGGATAATATACATCTTGTAAAAATAGTGTATCGCGCCCTTTCTACCAATACGCTAGCAGTTCTGCAAGCAAAAATGCCGCGCTTGGAACCTCAATCGGTGGCCGCCTCGGTCCACGCACTCCAAGCTTCCATAACAACATTACTGAATCTAGTCGAGCCACTTTGAGTACCGTGAGCATCAGGTCATCGAAGTACTCCAAAATTTTAAAATTTTTGTTTGTCTGTTTGTTTTGGTTAATCTATAAAAGGCTGGACCGATTTTGACGGAACTTTCATTATGATACCCTACTTTTTTAGACTAGCTTCGCCCCGCGGCGTAACTCGCAGCAACAACTATAATAACGAGGAACACCGCGGGGCTCAGCTAGTGTACTATAAAAACCAGATTTGCACCCCCCTGGCTCTGAACCTGTACGCCCATGGACATAGGTAGGCCTCTTCATGAGCGCAAGCCTAGGGTGTCAGGTGAGGCCATCTGTCACCCAAACAGAAACCGGCCCAGGTGGCAGCGCGAGCGCCATGGAGCGCACGCGCTCTCTTTTGTGGACAGCAACGGGAATATCGAGGGTCCCACACGAGAGAGTGTGTATGTGACCCGAGGTACATAGTAGCTACATGGTTTTCCATTCTAGGGTGCACCTGGTTACCCGGCTTTTAGTACCTGGGACGGCGTGCAATGCTTAGTCGGTTCGAATCCGAACAACTAGCAGGTAGTATCCGGGAAAGCGCAAAAAAGGGCCTCTCCTTTCAAAAGGTTTTTTGGTCTACCATACCGCACTAGGAGGATTGATATAAGGTTCGCGTCATGTTTTCCTTCTCTTTATAGTGCTATTGTTCGACGTAGTTTGATGCCTCATTCCACGAGATGAGTAGGAAACACGACACTTTGTATTCTTAATCCGTCACCACATGGATTTCTGGAATCATATCCATCATGAACAGCCGTTAATTGTTCACTGCTTGAAGTAGCACTGTCCTTATAAAGGATGTACCTATTCCTGGTCTTATAGGATAAATAGGAACATTTCCACCATAGGTCTTAGGACAGGACCAGGACAGAATTCTTCGCCCAAGGCCAAGAAAAATGAGCACCTTATAAATAATAAATATAATACAAATGGTGTACCGCATCCTGTAATACGTCAGCTCAGCAGAGATACTACTCAACAACACCTTGAAAACATCAATCATAAAAATCATGTGTAATTGCGCAGCATATGTATTAGAATAGTCGATAGTATCCGATTAAGAAAAAATACGAAAAACTAGCTTCAGGCTCTCTACTGATTCGGTCATGATTTATAAAAGACGATTTTTTGTACTATGACCTGACATTTGAAAATTCTTGCTATCCTTGATACACGATCTAATTAAGTTATTATCTATTCTAATAACGTTTTTAATAAATGGTAAGATAAAAATTTATCAAGTTTCGCTTCATGCTTGTCTAGCGGAAGCAGCGACAGAACACGCATATATTTATTTGTACCAAAAAATATTATTTCATTATCAACATTTAACAGTTCATTGCTGGACCTAGTCCTCGCCCTAAAAAGTTTTCAAATACTCTTTACGTTGAGAGAATTATTGCATCGTGGGAGTATACTTCGGCAAAATGAGTTGAATCGGTCATTACTTTTCTTCTAGTGAGTGAGGTTACTACAACCCTAAGTCCCAATTTTTTTTATTATTAAAGAAACATAACGATTTCATTAGGAATTTTCATCACACACAGAACACCCTAACTTATAATAACAATTTGTGAATCAAACTAAGTTTTGGTAGGTAGGGTTTGAAGCCACAACACTCAGCGTAATAGAAAGCGGCGTTGCAGCGACTTAAGCCGCTAGGGTTGGCCTAGCGGTTTAAGTCATTGGGAGGGGTCCGGATGGTGGGAGGGGTCCGGATGGCGTAAGAAAGCGGTTCCCGGATCTCTCCCGTCTCAGGCGCAGAGTGGCACACCGTGGTGGTTTAGTGGGTAGTCTGGCGAGTCAGTCAGGAATCCCACACAAAGCAGGCCCCCTGTCCCCGCGGGGGGGGAGCAAAGTGCGTAAAGGCATTCCACCACGTAAAAAAAAGCGGTTTAAGTCACCGGATGGCGTAAGAAAGTGGTTCCCGGATCTCTCCCGCCTCAGGCGCAGAGTGGCACACCGTGGTGGTTTAGTGGGTAGTCTGGCGAATCAGTCAGGAGTCCCACACAAAGTGAACCCCCTGTCCCCGCGGGGGGAAGCGAAGTGCGTAAAGGCATTCCACCACGTAAAAAAAAAAGCGGTTTAAGTCAACAGCCCGGCTTGCTCAGTCAGTAGTGCATGAGACTCTTAATCTCAGGGTCGTGGGTTCGAGCCCCACGTTGGGCGAAATCTTTCCGGATGGCGTAAGAAAGTGGTTCCCGGATCTCTCCCGTCTCAGGCGCAGAGTAGCACACCGTGTGGTTTTAGTCGGTTCGCANTTTCATCACACACAGAACACCCTAACTTAGAATAACAATTTGTGAATCAAACTAAGTTTTGGTAGGTAGGGTTTGAAGCCACAACACTCAGCGTAATAGAAAGCGGCGTTGCAGGGTTGGCTTTGTTGGGTTGGTTTAAGTCAACAGCCCGGCTAGCTCAGTCGGTAGAGCATGAGACTCATAATCTCAGGGTCGTGGGTTCGAGCCCCACGTTGGGCGAAATCTTTCCGG
Source organism: Hyphantria cunea (assembly GCA_003709505.1). NCBI lineage: Eukaryota > Metazoa > Arthropoda > Insecta > Lepidoptera > Erebidae > Hyphantria > Hyphantria cunea. Next base: position 1,280,150 of record PKRV01001153.1, read on the forward strand.
ATGGCGTAAGAAAGTGGTTCCCGGATCTCTCCCGTCTCAGGCGCAGAGTAGCACACCGTGTGGTTTTAGTCGGTTCGCATCCGACACACCGCCCCGCCGCAAACCCCGGTAGGGTAAAGGCCCGAGGAGGTTTTCATACGTAAAAAAAAATGCGGTTTAAGTCGGCGCAACTCAGCGTGCAGTCAATTTCCTGATTCTTTGCAATGGAACTCAAAAGCAATACTTGAATTGCAGATATCCATGGTCGGGGTACAGTAGTACAGTACGGTACAGTAGTTAATTAAACAAAAAAAAACAACAACGAAATATTTTCCCATAGGAATAGTATAGCTAGGTTATTATAAACTATCTGTACACTGTATAATTTAAGCAATTTAAAAAAGAAAATAAATATTAAGCTATATGAAGACATAGTCATAGCGTGACCGAAGGCATCTCTTAAGAAGTTATAAAATGTACAAGTTGGCAAGGTTTTATTTTCAAATGCACTTTAAAACCTTCTTTTCGTATTCATCTTTTTTTACCTACAAGTACAGTTTTCTTTGGTTGCTCTTTTTGAAGTCAGTTTAGGTTTAGACATAGTTGATTTTAGTTGTCACTATTGTTTTTCTTTTTCAAAATTATCCAATTTCTTTAGTTGTAATCATAACGGACGGAAAAAAGGGGCAGGTACATTTATACTTACTATTGCAACAGATACGTGCTGTTCCATACTGCTTTAAATAAGCAAGTTCTTAGACAACTATCCGAGCCCTGCGGTACAACATCAACCGCAGGTACACCGCGGATCAAAGATAGTCTATAAAAAGTAGCCTAAGTTACTCCTTATATCGTCAGCTATCTGTCAGTGTTGCAAAGTCCCGTCAAAATCGGTCCAGCCGTTCCAGAGATTAGCCGGAACAAACAGACTGACAGACAGACAAAATTGTAAAAAAAAATATTTTGGTATATGTACCGTGTACCTATGTGATAAGCAAAAAACGGTTATTTTAATAATACAAATAGACACTTATTTAATTCTATAGATGTATAGATAAATACGAAATTAAACTACTTAGAACGCTGGGGGTATAAAATACATCCGTACTAAGCTTAAGCTAAATACTCAAGTAGGTAGTAGACCATAATGTACTTACTGGAGACAAAAGTGTTAAAACATCATAGGCCATCAAACCATTCAACGTTAACCTCTATATTATTTTAAAATCGAAAGTTAATATGCAAAAACAGAGTTAGTTAGAGATGAGATGCCACAACTGCTGACCTTCAGGTGTCGTAATCATTAGATACTTGCTGGTGCGGTAAGTTACATCACCACTAGAAATAATATTTGCTTGAAGCGTCAGAATACTGGTCATTGGTATCAATTGTAACTTAAAACAAGTATTTTTTTGTAAGAACACAAAACAAGAATGGTCCGTATGATGACAGATTACGAAAAAAAGTGTCTCACCATCTCTATTTATTTAAAACTTCATGCGCATTTGTACATTGGCGGACTTAATGCCCAAGGCATTCTCTTCCAGTCAACCTTAGGATGGTGTAGAAATCTTGTAAGGTATTTATCCCATGGCTATCGTAAGAGCCATCTAAGTAAGTAACCTTTGGACAACAGCTCTACAAAAATCTTTCTTTGGTCTAACTTGAAACAAGTCGTACACCAACCCGTTTATCCAGCGTGGTGTAGTAGCCAAACCTCCTTTGTAAGGAGAGGCCTATGGCCAGTAGAAGATTTTTTTAAGAACTTTCGGAGTTAGAATACATCCTGTGTCACGGGGACTTCACAAACATACATGTAACGGATACAAAGTACATCCATACTCAGATCAACAATTTGTAGATCATACAAAGTGTTGTCCCATGTGGGATTTGAATCCACAACGGCAAAGTCGGAAGCGGTGTGGCGACCGCTTAAACCAGTAGGCTATACGTAAAGTCGATAAAGACTATCCTATAAAAGGCTTGATGTTAATGAAATAAAAAAGATTACCTAAAATTTACCTCTTTTGAGTCCATAAGCTTAGGCGTCTCGAAATGATTATACTCTATACCTGTCATATCAGATCACTCTCTTTAGATGTTTTTTTGTTTGTTCGAATCCTGGGTCGGACCAAATGTTTGTATGATCTGCAAATATTTGTTTCGGAGTTTGGGTGTTTTCTATGTATAATATGTACGTATTTACAAAAAAAAAGTATTAATGTATTCATATCAGTTGTCTAGTAGCCATAATACAAGCTCTGCTTAGTTTGGGACTAGATGGCGTTGTGTGTTAGATGTCCGGCATATTTATTATTATTTTATTATATCATGAAAAAAAAAATACCGTGCAATATTTTAAAATGTAAGTTATACTCATAGTTACAGAAAATGAACTTACTAGAAGGAAGTATCTATAAATGACTAACACAAATCTTATCTATCCAAAATATAGGTCCATTGATATGCAACCGTTGTTCTTACGAAAAAATGTTTAATGCACGCTCCTAATCTCAGACAACACTTGTTTCAGTGTTGCAACTTGTTTGATTTAAAGAGATTTATATTCGGCCATAAATATGTTGCAAGTATAGTAAAACAAGAGTGTATATTACGTAAAGAGAGTAAGTAGGTAGGAGTTACCAACAAGATGTTAGAACATTTTCCAGTAGCTGTAATGGTCTCCTTTATCACGCAAATTGAGGCTACTAACATAATGACTAAGACATCAGAGGTGCGATCATTACTAACAGGTATACATACGTTTAGCATATTTGTGTGGGTTTGTGTTTTTCTTTCGGTATGAGAGTAGGCGTTTGTCTTCCAGCATACACGATGGAAAATTACACATGAATACATCGACAAAATACCTTTCCACTAGTTTCTTGAACGCTGCTTTTCTTTGGGACAATAATAGGAAACAGTAGTATTATTAACAGTGATACTTAAAACTGAACTATCCAGTCCTTTACGTAAAAAATTACGTAAAAATTATGTATTCAGATACAAGTATTCTAAAACACAATTTTCATTTTTATTCCTAATAAGTACATAATCTTAGATTTAAAGCTGGCTTATATTTATAGAGATAAACAACCGTATTAGATTTTTTTGATAACTAATAATTGCTTTATTTTTAACCAAAACTTTTTTATCCCGCTTCATGATTTGTATATTAAAAGCAAAATAACTAACACCAAAGACTTTAGCGTCTCAGAATTGTCTGTCTGACACATGACCTACAATCTCTAACAAAATTCGTCATCAACACATCTCTGATACATATTAAAACAGTCGTCAGGGTATTGCGCATAATTGAATATAGTTACAGTTGTACGAGTACCTTCTACTTGTAGATGTGAATTTCTATCTGCGTATGAGCAACGCGCTAATTTGTATGCGGTCTCACGCGCACGGTGACACTCAGGAGGGCAATTCACGCGTTACCTACTTGTTCACTATTTCATTTACATATATCTTGACGTATTACATAGTCTCCAATTTAGTCCGACAAGGTTATGTTTCACATAAAAGCAACAAAGACCAATGCCGTATGTAGAGTTCGTTTCGTCACTAGCAACATATCCTGTGTGGCAGAAAGCTGACGTCCAAACTCGCACTAGGCCCTAAGGGAAACCGCAAAGTTCGTTTTCATGTCCGTTTCAGGTAACAATGTTGACGATCAAGTCGTTGTTACATAAACTCACTCTAGGCCCCTGAAACTTATCCGTGATACATTAAGAAATAATAAAATTAATTGGAAATGCAGTGAGAATAAATACAACCGCTAACATTAAGTAATTTATATTTATAGATCAGCTTTAATTGGTGGTTAAATCTAATTGGTGAATCGCACGCAATGTCAGCACTAAATTGTGCTAATCGTTACAATTATGTTGACGTAATGGTTAAAATTTGTTCCGTGGGCGACGTTACGGCGTTCATTTAAAACCAATAACGACCAAAACCAGCAAATTGTATCTTTAAATCCAAATAAAGACACTTTGAATAGAACTTCGACTTCGGGAGAAGTATTAAAATTGGTATTGTATAAAATATACCAAATAAAGAACAATTATGTTTTGTTTTTGTTCTGAATTTAGTTAAAGATTTAGGGTCAGTTGTTACGTATACAACTTATTACAGTTGTGTAGCTCAGCCGTAATGTGTGGAGGTGGGAAGTGATGCGTGTGCGCTGTGCGCCAACTCATCCGGCAATTTACCAATCACATGGAAGATGTACCTTTATGGGAATTATCTGGTAGCCGATAATCTTCAGTAGTTATTTTAAATTATCGTAATTTTAGAATAGAATATTAAAATAATAACAATGTAAACAATGTGATGCAAAAGATAGATGAATCAGATTTAGAAAACAATAGTAGAACAATTTAATAATATTTATTAATTATCTAAATTAGCTTTTGTACAAGCTTTGCATTTTAAGTTTCTACTGATGTGCTAATCCTAAAAGGGACATTTTGTAATTTCAAATAGAACTTAACAAACTTTATATGATAAGCCGAATGTCGTGCTGCCTTTAAGAGTTATGGGAATGTGTAAAAGATTAGTCCTATTTAAAAATCACCGACAGCTGTTTGGAGTTATTTAAAAAAAATCATAAATAACTCCAAACAGCTGTCCTAGAAGTCCTATGTATAAACGACAATCGGTCTCATGAGTTTGAATGCACAGTTTTCGTTGCAGTGCTATTCTCAAAGAACAACTAGCTATTAAATCTAAAGGTCGATCTTGAAGATATTGATTCTGATTGTTCAGAAAGTTAGTAGTGCAACTTCTTTAAAGTCCATTGTTCGATTCAAGGTTCATTAATCAACGACATTGAGATTAGTTTCAGGATGGATCCCTTCCGCGCCCAATATTGCCTGTGCCCTGCCCGTTTTTTATTGTGTTTTTTTTGGCTTATATTATTGCAGCATCGAAACTGAATTATCTACATAGAAATACATACAAGAACGAAAGAAACGAAGAAAGAAAACCATAACTTTTTAACAATATATGCTAGAGTTGTGTGTATAATAGATATAAGTGTATAGTTCCTAAAAAAAAACAACTGGAAAGGAAAATAACTTCATGAATGAAATATTGTGTAATGTTTTCTAACATTCTTAATTATAATTCCTAATTCCCCTTTAGAGAAAGTTCCTTTGAAGTTACGGATACGGCACATTAAGAAGAGGAAATGAATTGCCATGATTTACTAGCCTATCAATCGAAAAAAAAGACCGGTCTAAAAGAAGTATAGAGAACATAATTCAGTTTGCTATTTAAACCTTTACAGTTTAAGCAAGTGGTTTATATGAAAGAAATGTTTATTTGTAATACTTTGTTCATAATTAAATAAATATATTTATTTTATTTAATCCCGCGAAGCTCGTACAGTCTATGAATGGAACACACAATTCAATTCATGCAAATTCCCGTCTCTTTATTATGCGTTAGGTATTTGCCTATATTTGACCTAATTGTTCATTAGTCTGACAGTTGCCATCGTCTCATTTAAACAATACAGCGAATGGGAAATATATGCAGTATTGCACTGCTGCAATNCACTGAATGCTATTGTACTTCCCCAATTTGTATACAAGTTTCTTTAAGATTTCACTCGGATAAGATAAAGGATCACACATTATCTTTGAAGAAAGGAGAATGCTAAACTGTTTAGTGAATATTAAACTCATGACAATTGCTGGTGTTACTTCTACTGGTTAGGTATCGAATGTGAAGTGAAGTCCTTCGCATGATACGTGGACTATGTGGTGTAAGATCTTCGAAAAATTTCGCCTCTAATGACATTACTTATCTCATTTTTTAAAAACTATAACAGACATTGCAGCTCATGTATTTCATCTCCATTAACTTTCAACCTACCTACAGTTACTTAGGTTTTTTCATATATCGTTAGCTATCTGATGATAAAAGTCTTGTGATTTTTTTATGTAAGTTTAGTTTCCGGTGAATGGACATCAATATTTAAAAGATATATAACAAATAACTTAATAGTACCTGGATGACCGAGTTTTGTTCGGTAGTTTTATTTGTAAATTTACTAAAAATGAATCCTAGATATATTTATTCATGTCTTTATTTAAAACATTTACAGTATCTTTACAGAACTATCATCCCTTTTTAGATCGATTTATCGCCCCTGAAACCCCTTGCATACTAAATTTCATGAAAATAGCTTTAGCCATTTTCGAGATTCTGAATATTTAAAGAACTGCTCGTTTAAAGGTATTAAATAGATAGACGTAAACACTAAACTGTAAGTATGCAAGTATACATAATTGCACATACTATAATAAGTAAGTCCGACTTTTACCATGCTGTTATGCATTATCGATATTAGTATTATTAATTGTTAAGTTGTTTTTATGATTTCTGTTCATGCTAGTTTTTCACATTACAAAATATTAGAGATATACAATCAACAATTCATATAATTCTGTATAGAATATGACATAGAATTCACGTTACATAAAATAAAAGACGCTGGCAACTGCTGGATGATATTCGGAAGAAAAAAATAAGAACTTTCAGTTTTATTATTTGAAAACTATCCAAGTCAAACTTTAGACTTCAATATTAATATTATCCTAAGTTTTAAGGAGAAGTTACATTTAAGTAATTACCTATAAAATATTTTATATTCTTATAAAGTAATTTTTGGATCTCACAACTTCCGTCATTGAAGTGAATAACCAAGCCATATATTATAATATTGAACTTAGCTCTTATTTCACATTTATATTTTTGATGTGATATTAATGACAGATACTATCTGAAATTAAAAATCTGGAAATAAATCGTAGCCTCNAAATGAAATAATAGGAGCTTCTGATAAATGAAGTCAAGGCCTCGATACTGCAGCATCAAGGGGATCCACAACACTGATGTATCAGATTATTTGTAAGTATTCTTAGAAAAGCCACCTACACCTGATCTATTTGTGGAACTCTGGCACGGTCAACGTGCCGAATACATTTTGCTAAAATAAAATGCAGGGACAACAAAACATGTTTTGCCGTAATCTTAACTCTCAATATTTCTATCCCTTTTTTTAAACCGATATCCTTGAATGGCTTAGGCACAAACATTTATGAAATACCTACAATAGTTCCAATTATAAATATCCGAATATAAATAGCTATTATCGTGAAATAAAAATTATCGATGTGATGTTCTATGACCCTTTTTACAAATGTTTTAAACAAATTGCACCCAGATCTGTTCAGCTGTTTTGACTATATTCAGTAAAAAACATATGAAATTCAAAGATAAAGTATGATTATGAATATTATACCTGTCATAAGAGTTATAAGACTATGCCTTTGCGGAGCTATAGACTCAAGTTCGTGAGTTAATTACTTTATTCAATAACAATCAATGGTCGATTGACTAATGCACTATCATCAAATATGATTTCCTAATATTCTCTTCAAAACAACTAGATTATACCTTGAAATACAAATAAAATTCTATAAATATGTTGTTGGATTACGTATTGATATAGATATGTGCTTAACACGACTACAAATTTTATCCTTGTCACTACAATAAATGATGATAAACAAAGCGACTGTATTATGCAAGACTGATTCAATGAATCAGTTGTGAATGTTGTGATGTTACGGAGTTATACAAACACCAATTCTTAATAAATTGAAATGGATGGATTGTCCTGATAAATACATGCAAGAGCACGATATGCAAGTAATGCAAGGGCTACAGACTAACCCCCTCATTCATAAACGTTATTTGACTTACAGGAACGGTTCCGTCTTATTTTCAATTTTAAACATGGATAAGATGAATTAAATCAGTAAGAGTTTTTATTATTTCAAATGGGGGCTTTTTAATAGTAGGAGTTGAATGTTCTTCAAGTAGTCGGATTGTCGTTGACATGCGCCAGCGCCTACGTAATATCAACTAAATGAGGTTACTAATTTACAGGACTATGACGGGTAATTTGTGCTTCCTATGTCCAAATACAAGTAGGATTAAGATAAAAACTGAATAGCTACGATAACTCTAGTATATCTAATTTCGAACATAGTGTTAAATGTCTTGAAAACTTTTAATTTTATTTTACAATAAATTGTAATTACATTTTCAAATGTAGAAAACCTATTCTATTAAACCAACTACAACTTTTGTTTTTATGGTATAGGAGGCAAATGAGCAGACGTATCGCCTGATGGTAAGCGATTACCGCCGCCCATGGATACCCGCAACACCAGAGGCGTCACAATATAGCCGTATAGCGTTTATTTCAAGAAGTTATTCGGTAATTTGATTTGAGCAAACACTAATAAAATATAAATATTACAGCTAGGATTCTCCAGGCCCGTTATAATAACAAGAAATATTTACACAATAACGAATACCAATACTGAGTTGTATGATGATTGATCAGTTACGTCAAATTTGTATTCTTAGATTGTATTTTTTTCATAAATCACACATCACACCAACAGATTTCATAGTCCACAGTCCCTTTTTCGATTGATAATAAAAATGTAAATAAAAAATTAAAACACAAAAAGAACAATTCCCGTACCGGGAATCGAACCCGAGCCTCCTGGGTGAAAGCCAGGTATCCTAGCCACTAGACCATACGGGAGATAATTCTGATATACAAAATTGTATAGTACAATCAGTTGTGTGAAAGAAATATCTAACCATTACGCAAATCACAATATTTGCTAATATAAAATGAAATAAAAAGACAATGTTCTGTGCTAGAAGTATGATATCATGATATTAATGTTTCAATAAAATGTTAAGCCTAAGGTTAAGCTTCTACAATTTGATATTTTAGGAGGAATAGGTATACTGCCAAAGCAAAAAAAATAGAAAATGTTTTTACTTTAGGCAAGGGAACAACTGAAAAATAGACAAATACCTACTCTCCAATTCCCCGAGCAAAATATATTAACTAAAAATTAGTAATAAAAGAAAAATATAACCTAAGAAAAATTTAAACGCGAGTTCATTGTTTTTCTCGAGTGTATAGAAAAGGCCTCTAGGTATTTTTATATTAAATTGTATGGCGTTCGGGTGCGTTTGCAATTAAGAATGACTAACGAGGTGCGTTATTTACCATCCCATCACGAGAATAGCCTTTTGTTTGTATTTGTATAGTTTTAAATTACAGTCGAAAGTCTCAAGTCAAAGTTTCATTTAGCGGTAGGTTTAGGTAGTGTATAAACAGTAGAAACGTCCGTATACGAAAGCATGATAATAGCTAGCTTTACAAACATATTTTGCCATTTTTTATTAGGCATTAACTTCTTCTTACTATTTATCTAAATACTTGAAGCAAAACTTTGTAACCCTTTTTACGAAATTTATGCGTAAGTACAATTATGAAATTTGAAAGAGTTAAAGTTTAAAGGGAGGAGAACTGCAGAAAGTTGAAAAAAAAAACTTAAAAAAAATAAATTACGGTCACATTACGGTACATAAAATAAACAAGCTCGACGTGACTGCAGGGAGACACGATCGAAACAATTCAACATCACATGCCTATTCATCATCATCATCAGCCCATCGCAGTCCACTGCTGGACATAGGCCTCTCCAATTTCACGCCACTTAGTTCGATCTATGGCTTCTCGCATCCAGCTCCTGCCAGCCGTCTTGCGCAAATCATCGCTCCACCTGGCTTGTGG
>PKRV01001155.1:9848-32984 GCA_003709505.1 Hyphantria cunea
GTCCGCCGCGCCCGCGCACGCCGCGCCCAGCCGCGCCAGCCGCTCCGACGTCTGCAGCCGCCACAGCGAGCCGCGCCCGCCGCCCGCGCGCCGCACCTGCCGCAAGCCACACGTCAACGCCTCGCCCGCGCCACCCACACGTCCGCCGACATATACCGGTACCTCGTTGGTGCACCACTCGAGGGTGTTCCGCAGCGCGCCGAGCAGGTCGGGATCCTCCTCGTCGGTCGAGTGCAGCGGCGTCGCATATATACCGCCACTCTACAACATGCACAACACAATGTTAACCAACCACACGACACACTGTCTCGACACGCCACTTCATTGTACTACTTCCTTATTTCGAGTGACACAACATAATAACGAGTTTACGCATTAACAACAAAACATTTGTTTTCTTAACTTTGTGTTTAAAACCTTACATCTTAAATAACATCATATATCTGACACACAAGCAAGCACAGTCACGAACAAAAACTATTTCATTAAAATACATGAAATTAAACTAAGTACTTGGCTATAGCATTGGCCTTTTTAAACGGACCTTAGTAAAACTAAGAACTGCTTATCATTCCTAAACACACCTCAGTAGATTCAAAAATTCCTCAATTTTCCCAAATCACATTTCGGCATTATTGCGATAATCGCCAGTAGATGTGCGTGTACGCGTAAATTTCCGGAACGTTCTCTTTCCATCACACCTTACCTATAATGGCCTTTCGAGTCTCACACAGTTCGGTCTCGATGGGGAGACGAGCCGTCTAATGTTGCACAACCAAAAATATATACTGACCTTATTAAGTTTGGTCTTGACGTTCGGCTTGCTGGGCACGGCGGGCTTGAGGGCGGGGTGCAAGGGGTGCGGGCGCCTCTCGCCCGGGCCGCGCTCCTCCGGCGACGTCTCCTCGTCCGCCTCGCCTCGCCCGCGCGGTTTCGGACTCAGCCGCTCGTCTGATTCCTGCCATAGCACCCGTTCACTTATAGCCATTCCACTCCAAATTAACATCAATATTGTTGGAACATATACATTAAGTAACAAAATTATGTTCATTACCCTAAGCGATATACAAGGTGTCCGGTAGCAGAATTAAGATTTAAATGTAAAGTTTCTCGCTAAACGCTAGAGGAGTGTGCGTTCGCTTCATTATTTGTGCAGACTATTGTCGCAGTTGACCAATGAACAGCGCGCCACCGAAGCGTACTTCAAGACCAATGTTTTGTTTTTCATTTACAAAAGCACGTCGAAGATTTTGTTCACACTACAATATTAAACGTTTACGTGTTGCCCCAAGTAAAGATTAGATACGATCATAGGTGCGATGATTCCGGGCAACATGTTCAGCAGCAAACACCCCACGACCAGGGCCCAGCCGGACGTCGAGAACAAATAAAAATATTGAACTCGTCGAGACCAGCTTGCACGGCACTCCGTGTCAGTCGGTGCGTAAGAGAGCAGTTGTCTTCGGCCTTTCAAAAACGATTGTGCATGAAATACTGAAAAAGGATCTAAAATTTCGTCCTTTCCAAATTCAAATCGTGCAAGAACTTAAGCCTAACGATAAAAATTTGCGAAAAAATGAGTCGGGCAAAGTTACAACAATTTCATAAACAGTATCTTTTGAAGTGATGAAGCCCATTTTCATTTAAATGGAAGTGATAAAAACAAAATTGCCGTTATTGGTCACCTAAAAGACGGAACCCACGTTTTAAACATCAGCCCCAAAGTGACGATTTGGTGCGCATTGTCAGACAGTGGAATGATTTGACCATATGTGATATCTGACCGCCTACAAATTAAGAAGACGTCATTTTTAAATAATAAAATACGCACTTTTCATCTTCGTAATTGTTACTGAAATAAATTTCTACCATAAACAGTTCCTTTTTTGTTTTAACTTTTAAATCTGAATTATGCTACAGAACACCCTGTACCATTCGTTTGTTTGTTTGTAGGCAAAAAGACGACTGACCTAAACCCGACATTGGCTGAATGCACGTATCGTGCAAAGCCAATGGCAAAAAAACGACTAAAACATCCGCGCACGTCTGTCGATTAGTAATCATTTAACTTACTTACTTTAACATTCATTTTGAAATTGAATTCATAGTAATAGATTACATAAGCCATGTAATGTTTGAAACATTTTCTAGTTAGTTTCCAATCACAGAGTGTCGAAGGGGCGCTGTTAATGTGCACAGAGGTTGATGTTGCCACTCACCTTGCTCTCCCAGAGCTTCTTGAGGCTGGTGATGCTGCCGGTGCTTCGGCGCTTGTCGTCTTCGTCCTCGTGCGAACTGCTCTCGCAGCGCGCGCGCTCCTCCGTCTCCTTGGCTTTAAGTTCACCCTCCTCGGGAGAGATGCGCTCTGTTTTCTTGCTCGTAGTACCGTTCGTCGCACTGTTTCCACTGTCCACTTTTCGAAGACGTGATTTGAAATCTATAAAAGATCGTGACTCGACAGCGTCTTTTGTAGTAGTCGCAACTTTTTTGTTCGTTTCCACCTTCTTCAATTGCGATTTGAAATCTGTGCTATTTTTGGTGTCACCGTCGGGTTTCTTACAGTCGCCGCTGTTGCTGTAGGCAGTTTTCCGCAAGCTCACCTTGTGTTCGACCGGCGAGCCGGCGTCCTTGTCGTCGCTCTTGCGCCGCAGCGCCTCCATGTTCAGGCTCTCCGACAGCTCGGACACGAGCCGCGTCACCGGGTCGCCGAACGACGTGTGCATCTCCACCGGCTCGTAGGGCGGCGAGGACTCCTTCACCTTGTGTTTCTTCTTGTCCGCCCGTTCTTTGATCTCCGCGACCAACTTCAACTCCAGCATTTCCTTCATGTTCTTCTTAGCGATTCGGTCGTCAGCGAGGTGCGTGAGCGGCGGCGGCAGAGGCAGTGCGTCCGCGGACGGCTCGTGCGAGTCCGCGCCGGCGGCGGGCCGGCTCGAGTCGGGCGGCGGCGGCGGGGGCGGTGGCTGCGCCTCCTCTGGTGGCGGGGGCAGGTCGGGCGGCGGCGGCGGGAACTCGAGATCGGGCAGCCGCGGGCGCGGCTTGGCCGGGCTGTCGGCGAAGGAGCGCAGCGGACGCGGCGAGGCTGGCGGTGCGGTCACCCCACCCGACGAGTTGGAGCGGATCATGTGCGGCTGAGCGCGCGCCGTGCGCGGAGACAGCGAGCGCGCCTCGGGCTCGCTCTGGCGCATGGACTCCAGGTAGGCGCCGATGCGCGCGCCCGTCGGCAGCGTGCCATACCGGTTGATGGCGCGCTTCACGTTCTGCACCTCCAGCGCCGCCACCTGCACTCCTTGCTGAAAACACGCGCACTCCCTTCACTTCTACATGTACTATCGACTAATTTCAATCTACACCCACCACCACGCACACACTCTCACACACCCTGTCTCACACACCCTCTCTCACACACACACTCAGGGCAGAGGTGCTACCGGGCGCGTCTTCAATAGCGGATAGGAGGATGCTCGCTGTTCTTGAAAACAGAAGGTAGGAGTGAAATAAAATTGCACCCGCGGACAAAACTCCCCAAGTCAGGGTGTCAAGATACCGTGCCGATGACTGAATGGCGCCAGTGGCATGACATCGTGAACGATTCCCCTGGGGCACCAGGTCCCACTAGGTCCCTCCTGAAGTAGTCCTGTTTAATATAGGTGATACAACAACTTATGCCGAAGGAGAGACCAGCTCAATTGTCAATCAAGGAAAAGAGCCACCAGATGAACCGTCATCATATCGCCCTCTTTGCATGTTGGATACAGCGGGCAAAAATCTAGAAAGAATAATCCATCAAAAGATTGATCAGTAATTAAACCACTGCTATACGATAACCAGTATGGCTTCCGAAAAGGACGTTCAACTCTAGACGCAATCGACCTTGTCGTGAACAGCAAAGGATGTGATCGCAGGGACCAGGTGGAAAGGAGGTACGAAGAAATATTGCTTGGTGGCTACGCTAGACATCAAGAATGTCTTTAATTCCCCCAATCGGGACTGTATTATGCGTGCCCTTAAAGAAAAAAAGTATCAGAATACCTTTGTAAGATAGTTGCAAGCTACGTCAAGGATAGGGTCCTAAGATACGATACGAAGGATGGACCACAGGAATATGAAATAACTGGAGGAGTGCCTCAAGGTTCGGTACTAGGCCCTTTGTGTTGGAACATCATGTATGTTGGACTCCTGGGAAGGAAATTACCAACAAGTCCTAAATTTGTAGCATATGCGGATGATGTAGCGTTGTGAAACATCTTGATGAGATAAACCAAATGTTTAGCACCACATTTGTACAAATCAGCCTGCGATGAATACAGTGAACCTGCGACTAGCGAACACAAAACCGAAGCAATGCTTATTACAAGCAGAAAGAGAATGGAAGCCGTTAATCTGAAGTTAGGGGACCACGAAATTACATCACAACCGTTTATCCGGTATCTAGTAGTATCAGAGTAATGCTTGATGCGCGACTTAATTTCAAGCGGCAAGTAGAATACGTAAGTGTCAAGGCGTCAGCAGTCAGGGCATGCTTATCCCGATTGATGCCTAATGTCGGAGGTCCAAAACAGAGCGGGAGGTTACTACTATCATCAGTAGTCACGTCAGTGCTTACTTATGGAATACAAATTTGGGCAGATGCTCTAGGAGCTCAAGAAGCACGCAGAAAAGCCGCACCAATAATCGCTTGAGTGCTCTAAGAGTTGCCAGTGCCTTCCACACAGTGCCTGAGGACGCGGTATGCGTCATCGCTGGGATAGTGCCAATTCCGGTGCTTGCCGAGGAGAGACAAGCTCTCTATCGACGACGATCACCTACGTCGAGTTCTGATGAGCTCAGAATAGAGAAACGGCAGCAGAGCATAAGGCGTTGGCAATTGCAGTGGGATGCTGCAGTGAAAGGTAGGTGGACGCATCGTCTTATACCAAAAATTGATGTCTGGCTGAAGCGAAATCATGGAGAAGTCAACTACTATCTGACACAGACGCTCTCGGGACATGGCTGTTTACGAGCGTATCTCTATCGTTTCAAACATCATGATTCCCCAGAGTTCCCGTCCTGTCTCGGAGTTATAGAGGACGCGGAACAAGTGTTTTTCGTGTGCCCTCGTTTTGGTATGATATGCAGCAAACTGGAGATTGTCTTAGACTCAATGCTTTCTTCGGGAACAGCCTGGAGGCCTGTAAGTTGTTTTGCAGCGGAGGTACTACTCCGGAAACAGCAACGAACTCTGTTCGATAGAGAGAAGACGTGTTGAAAATAATAGCAACGGCCGTTAAAGAAAAAAAAGCAATAACTTCTGCCAGCAGAAGGCAGGGCAACAGCTATATTCTCTCCCCGCGACGTAATGCCCGACAGCGGGCCCGCTGGGAATCAGAGGCCGGTGAAAGAGGAGATTTTGAAGTCGGTATTGATAAACGAGTCCGACAGACCAGGCCCAGCATCTTGTCCTGATGATACGTAAATGTATTTTTTTACCCTCTTTAAGAAAAAGAAGGAAAAAAAAGGATTGTGTGGTTTTATGAAACCACGGTAAAAGTGAAACTTTCTACACTCGTAAGCACGTGCTCTGTCGGCGTTGTTTTTTACGGCGTAAATTAAATTCATCGTCATTCATTTTTGCACGATTCTTTGCTTATTCCTCGTTGATTAGTTTTTTGGACTCACCAGCTGTGTCGTTGTTTACCAAAAGCAAATAATTAACAACATTTACATTAAACACTGACAAAAACAAACAAATTAGCGTGGAGCCCTGGCACAAATGAGTAATAGTCTATACACTACACGGTCAGCTGATGGAACTATAGACGCCGCCATATTGGCCTCAGCTGCTCTGACGAGCGCCTTTTACTTTATCCCTACTCCGTAGCCGACCGTCACGCGACCTGCGGCCGACTGTCACACGACATGCGATACACAGACCGGTGGGAGAGCCACGCTTCGGCATGAATGGGCCGGCTCGACCGGAGTGATACCACGTACTCACAGAAAACCGGTGTGAAACAGCGCTTACGCTGTGTTTCATCGAGTGAGTGAGGATACCGGAGGCCCATACCCCAATCCAACGCTCCCTATCCCCCTCACCATCCGCCTTCCCCCCAGGCCGCCATAGTGTGGGTCACCATGCTGCATTGTTCTTTTTCGCATTGAGGATGGTGACCACCACTCTTGGATTCTGCTCATGTTTTCCATCAGGCAGGGCAGAGTCATTTTGACAGCTTAAATATAAAAAAAAAGACCAAAAAATTTGAGACGATGTAATACAAGTTTCACTTTAAAAGATAACATACAAACACACACTCGACACTCACACACAATCAAAACCTTAGGATACGTAGGAACAAACTCAATTGACAAAGGTCGTAAATTAAATGTGAAGAATGTGAAGAAATGTGGTGGCGTTACCCGTGACTGGTCGCGATCGTGCGGCTGGTGGGACGACGCGTGATGCTGGTGGCGGCGCTTGGCCCGGCGCGGCTCGCCACCGCCCGACTCGTCCGTGTCGGGCGTCGCCTCCGCCAACGAGCCCTCCGACGACGCCTCACGCCCCCGCCCGCCCCCTGCACATGCACACACTCACTCACACTGGTGACACCACCAAAGCATCGTAAACGAGCATTAGTCCACACTGATACTCCAGTGTACAAATATCAACATCGAGACCGTCCAAGTTAATATATGATTAGTATTTAAACAAATCGATAAAGATCGCCTTAAACGATCGTTTTATTAAACTGTCGTAAAGTACGCAGTGTTTTCTAACATAGACTCGGTATTCGGAGTCGATCTTGTTTGTGATGCTGCCGTGCAATTCATGAATGCAGTAATCAATGTACCGTTCCCATTTTCTCTACTGCGTTTATGAATTGTGCGGCAGCATAGATGTAACACTGTACAAGTAAGTCGATGTCGAATTGTAAATTTCACTAAGCAAAAACAGTAATAGAACTACGAGGTGCTAAAATTACAAAGAAACACAATACGTCGGCTCTGAGCTCGCTCCGAGAACGTGATTGCGTGTCAAGGCGATGAAACCATATAATATATAAAACATGTAGGTAGTGTATTGCAACAGTAGTAAATGTAAACTACATAACGAAACAGGGTGCACGGGTTCTAAGCTCGGAACTACATGTCTACAAAGAGCGGGTACAGCACAGTGCTACGTGCGGAGCGCTGCGTGGCGCAGGCAAAGCTCACGCACCGCGCACCGCGCGCCCGTGGCACGCAGCAAACGCCTCTACTACACGCTCTCTCTTGCAGTTTCCTGTGTGCCACTCGCGGTATATACTTGGTATCAGGGAAAATATAAATATATGTACTACAATACATATGGTTAGCACGACAAGGAGCCGATCGTGAACACGCACACGCGGTTGCGGGCGCACTCGAGATCGATCCCACTTTCATTCGTCCTCTGATTTTAAATAAAATTACACATTATTCAACTGTATAATTAGTTTTACTGAGAGTTTAAAACATATAACATAAAAAATACATACATAGATATAGCAGATACACTGCCTATCCGAAACGCATCGTATACTTACAACGTGAACCCTATCGCTATACACCTGAGCGAGCGGACAAACAAACAGAAAGGGCTATTTAAACTTATGCATCTCAATGACATATCACTAGCGCCGTGGTAGACAGTACGTGTGTATCGTGTGTGTCCTGCGGTTACCATTTTAATACACAGTATAAGCAACACCCTACTGTTACAATGAAGAAAAACCAATGTTAATCAACCAGCCGCTTTGTTGGTGTTTAAAAGAGTGTGAAGTGTCTTATTTTTAGTGAGTGTAAGTACTTCCAAGCGGCCGGACGAGCAAACGTCACAGAGGCGAGGTAACCGTTACACACCCGGCTATCTTTTATCTCGGTTTTATTTTTATATCTAAAATCTATTTTCAATAACTGTTTTTAAAGACTAATTAAATAAGTACTAAGATAATAGTGCTACTAACTTTAGTCAATTATTTGTGATCTCATAACAATTATTTATTAAAAATAACTATTTTGAACTTTAACACACAACGCTATCTAGTCTCAAACTACCTTATAATGTATTTAGCTGCTGCGCTTCTTCTCTTGAGACTGTCTAGGAAAACATGTGCTATACAGTATATGTAAAACACGTGCTATACAGTATATGTAAAACACGTGCTATACAGTATATGTAAAACACGTGCTATACAGTATATGTAAAACACGTGCTATACAGTATATATAAAATTACAGCTACTAGGGACATTGTTTAGTGAAACTAGACGTAGTTAACCTCTACATGATGATTTAAAAGTAAATATTTTATTAAAAACAGGTTTACAAACAACTTAGATATAGCTGAATTTTTTAATACCTTTTTTCAAATATACCAGTTAGAACAACTAGTACCTTGATTTCTTGTGCGTCCGGGTCTGAACAGTTGTTAAGAGCAAATGTCAACGAATGTAGGAGTTTATTACTATTTAAAAACATAAAGCCCGCAGACATTATAAAAAAGTTTAAGTCTCTTAATTTTAATAAACGGGGGTCTTATGGGGGATTTCTGTTAAATTAATAGAAACTAGGACTTATTGGGGACTTCTGTTAAATTGATAGAAAGTATTATAATTGATATAGCGCCATTTCTGGCTGTAAATTTCAATCGAAATGTTGGTTCTGGAGTTCTTCCTAACCTTATGAGCAAACTAATAAACCTTTATTTAAAAAGAATTGTACAACTAAACTAAGAAACTTTAGGCCTTTAGTTTTGTGTAGGCTAGTCAAATTTTGAAAAAGTTATTTCGCAACAGCTAGAAAGCAATTTTAATCAAAATAGTTTATTTCCCAAA
This sequence comes from Hyphantria cunea, assembly GCA_003709505.1. NCBI lineage: Eukaryota > Metazoa > Arthropoda > Insecta > Lepidoptera > Erebidae > Hyphantria > Hyphantria cunea. The sequence goes on from PKRV01001155.1 coordinate 18,680, forward strand.
GAACAATATGGCTTTACAAAGGGTTGTTCAACAAGTGATGTTAGTGTAACTCTTTTGAGACATATTATTAGTGCATGGGAGAATTCGCAAGATGCCAAAGGTGTATTTTGCGACCTCTCAACAGCAAAAGCTATTAAAAAAACTGTATATATATATATATAAACGATTTACAATATTTTTTAAAAGATCTCTGCGATATAGTTCTATTGTGAATGGGCACTAAATTATGTATTGAATGGGTTTCCAACTAACAATCTCCCTACTGAATTCAAATAAACAAAGTGTGTGAGATTAACTACGCCAAATATAAAACAGCTAGGCACTAATCTAACTCTAAATAATGAAATTATAGTATTGTAGACTCGAACAGTATTCTTAGGAACTAACATTAGGCAATAAACTATAATCGGCTTAATTCAGAGCTTATGGAGTATGGTAGGCACGTCAGCTCACTGATACGGACACAGCTAGGCTAGTTTATTTTAGTTTCTTTCATGGCGTCATATCCCATAGTATACTACTTTGCTGAATCAAGCCATCCACTCAATATATACAGTTTAGATGCTGGAGTCTCTCTTCGAGACTTGTTTGCGGATATAAGATTTCAACTGTTGCATCAAAGTATATATTTGTAATCATCGTGTTTATGTTATCAACATTAATGACTATAAGGAAAACGGTAATATACACAATATTAATATGAGAAACAAGTCTAAACTCGTTGGTCCATCGCATCGCTTACATAATGTACACAATTCTTTCGTCTTGGTATACGTTTTTAAAATAAAATTCCTACAAATAATCTACCTTATTAGGAAAACCCACTATACGAACAACGATTATGTAAACGACAAACAGTGGCTTAAGATGTCATTAGGTATTCATATTCACAAACTTGTTTATCTTGTAATTGGGCTGAATTATTAACAAAACCACTGTTAGTTGAAAGTAAAGCGTCACGATTATTATTTTAATTTGACTAGTAGTGCTTTCTAACAGTATCTTGGCTATGGCCTGTCATGCTCACTAAAATGACATTGCTTGCGGTGCGGTCGTGGAGCAGGTCGTTTCCTTCCCTCTGGTGTGGCGAGGGAGATATGCCTGGTCCATGCGTAATACTCGTCAACGGGTGCTGCTTGAAGTGACTGGTCGGCCTAGTCAGCCATGCTTAAGCCAATACTATTAATTAGGTTCGTTTCACTGCAACTCTAGCCTCTTAATATATTTTACAACTGAATGTATGTAGATGTGCACTTTAAATGATTTCTTTGTGTAATAGGATCAAACCGTCAATGGTATCACTGAGTGATTTTTTGTTATAACTTATAATAAAATGAATTTCAGGTGGCAACAGCTTGCATACGGTTAACCATTCATATAATACTAATATTATAGTACCTGAAGATCTGACTTTCAATAGAGTGGCCATGCGTTTTTTTGCCAGTATTCTTCTCGTAAGACTACGCAATTTTGGAAACTGGAAGTTATGGATCGACACAGGCAGGCAGTGGATTTTGATGTTTTCACTTAATCCAATATAGCATATCTGTGGCGTCTGTTTGTGTCGATCTATAATTTTTCTCTGTAGTTTCAATTTAACGTTCATAAATGTCACTTAGTGTCCTAATTGAATAAATAATTTAAAATTTATATTCAATGGACAAAATTAAACCGCAAAAATATTATAGTGGCTAACGCGAATATAAGACATCAGTGTTTTATTGCTGACAATAAATTGGACAACATAATTATTTCGTGATACGCTGTTTTCTGGTGCACGAGACAATCTGTCTTGCAATAGAAAACCAACAGTTTGTCTTTTGGACAACCGTTACAGTACGGGTAAAGCGCAAAGAATTACAAAGTTTGGTAAGTAAATGTTAGTTAATATTAATATGTACTTAAGTATTATTAACTATAGATTATATTATCGGTGGGGGGCTCCGTGCGTCTGACGTTGCACACTTAAAAGTTGATTCACTCATATATTTTTGAGATGTCTTCCCTTTTACCATAGAGTTTTGGTCTGACTGCTAACATCCAGTAATCTTAGTTTTGAGTAACAAGCGGCAAGAAGTCAGAAGTCGCGCTTCTGGGCATCACTAAGGACAACCGAATGGCCGCTGCGATCGATGGGACGGGTTGCCCACGCTCCAATGCCAGAGGAACAAGGCGGCAGCGACACAATTTTAGACAAATTGATTAAACCAGTTTTAATTATTCCTGATTTATTTCTACTTTTTAAATGATGCATTCTTATATAAATAAAGAACACAAATGTCATGATTTATTTTAAGACATGCTTAGCAATATTTTTGTTTGCTTTTTCGTAATGGCGACTTTGTATAATGTGTGTATAGTACAGCGTATACATTGTAGAAAATGTAGTAAAATTTAAAAACAGTTGGTGTCACATTCAGCGGCTTTACGGATATCTATTATAATATTTAACAACGTAGTTAGAAACAGTAATTATCTTTGTCTTCAATATGCAGATCATTTCTTTTAACATATAATGTGTCACAATTTGATTACATGTGTATTGTCATAAGACGTGAGCAGTGACGTACCGCAAAGCAAGAAGTGGAACTTGTTACAGCACAAACAATAGCATACACAAATGACCATCATAAGATATTATGGCGCTCACCCACCAGCTGTACAATGAAAAATACTAAAAAATATATAATAAACTAGCGGCCCGCCCCGGCTTCGCACGGGTGCAATGCTGGAGAGCTCCGATAATAAACGCGTCCGTTCGCTGCTAAATTCAAAGTGCTACAAGGAGAACCGCGACCTCTTACTCGCTATTTATAGGCACGCTGCCGCCCCGCCCCGGCTGGCTGGTAACGCCGCAAACGCTACGTCCCGCAATTTTTTAATCTGTATTGTCTTCGAAAATATTCATTTAAATCATATGCTATCAATGGAGTTGGGGCATATAGATCTATATTAAATCAGCGATGTATTTAAGGTATTTAATTGGATAAGGATTAATGCTGTATTGGTTAAAATCGCTTCGAAAATTAGGTCATTATTTGTGGTAAACAGTAAATGACAAAAAATGTTATTGTGGGATATCTAAGAGATAGGCATATACAATCGCGGAGTTTTCTGTACACCTTTTTAATGTATGCAATACTTAGTACATTATTTTGATAAATCTCGTAGGGTTCAGCCTGCGTTTGCAATATAAGCGGCAAAAATGTAATTATTTACGACATCACATTATGTGCGGGACGGTGACACTGATAACGGATGAAGGACATGCTATTCACAATTACTTGTGTATATAATGTATTATTATTTTCGCATTTTTTCTATATTAAATCATAAGTTTAGGATGAAGAAAATGTTTATTTTAACAGCCAAAATGTATAATAACGAGCTGGAATTGTCACGCGGCTCCCGTTACGGTAACGTTTCGAGGTAGCTAAGCATTAGCTACTCTAATCTCATTGGCCAAAAAGTAAGCGTTGTGATTGGTTAGCCAATAGGAAGGCCTACATTAATTCTGAAGAAACGGTATAAAAGAAGGGCCACAATTGGTTCCGACAAGCAGTTCAATTCGGTACACAGTACAGGTCAGCTCAGTACAGCACAGAGCAGCTCAGGAAGAAACTGCAAGCAATCCCTGGTAGACAGAAGCCGCAAGAACATTAATACAGTCCACAATTTTGTACTCTCTTTATTAATAAAATATACGTTTCTACTAAACTCAGTACAGTTTTTCTCACCAATCCCAGCAAACGAATGTACCCCGTACACATTAGAAACCTCAAAAATAACAGTATTTCTCCATTATTTAATGGATGTTATTATGCATAAAAACCTTTCTCTACAATCACTCTATCTATTAAAAAACCGCATTAAATTCCGCTGTGTAGTTTTAAAGATTTAAGCATACATAGAGATATAGGGACAGAGAAAGCGACTTCGTTTGATACCATGTAGTGATACAAATGTTGGTGAGTTTAGGTCGACGTAACGCGAATGATGTCATTGGTGCTAATTCTGTGGTTCGAAAACTGTCAGCTAAACTAAAAACTCCTTAGATTTTGTCCAGGCATGTCAAGTGATGTTTCTTTCAAGTTATATTTAGTTTGAAACGAAGTAAAAGAGCTTTAAAAGTATAGCCTGTATATTGCTCGATATAAAAAATGGAAACAGGTAGATGACTGAAATGTCTACTAGAAAATGGTACGGAACCCTTCCTGCGCGAGTCCGACTCGCACTTGGCGGATTTTTTTTATTCTGTTCTACGTTCTAAACATCAAAATTAACAAAAATAAGGAATATGACATTAACAAAAATTAGAAAGATCTGAAATTAAATCCAAACATGTACATGCCGACTGTTGCCGAGCTATCGGTTGTACAGTGTGTACAGTTATATTATTTATTTTGAATAGTGACAAATTATTCTTTAATAATTTAGTGAAATCAGAGCGACTTTTTGCCTAAAGCTATTGTAAAAGTAAACTAATAAATAAAGGTAAATAAGAGCCGCGCTCTGCCGACGCTCAACGATATTTCACTAACTAAAGCATATTCTACTTAATCAATCAATCAATCATTCAATTATTGATTTTATTTTTTAGTGATTATTAATTATTATTGATATAATTATTAATTATTGATACAAGTTAGACTCTTTCTCCAAATCATACAATTTGTGAGACAAAATGGGGGAAGTATGGAGGCGAACCACAATCTTTCACTCCCAGCCAACCTCACCTGCACGCGGTGCACCCTGCTGGATAACAAACGAGGCTCTGGCGACCGACCGATGGCGGTATATCCATCCCAACAGGCGTAACTAAATACAATAGGTCGGTGATGGGCAGCAGCGTCACCGATGCAACAAGTTACGCCCTGCGATCACCAACCCGCCTGCCCAGCGTGGTGATTATGGACAAAACTCTCCATGAGTAAGCAACAGAAGCCACGGCCCCCAATTCCCGGTAGTCCCGCTATTCCTGGTCAAGGTGGCGACCACGGTTACGGCGGAACAGGGGGTGCTAAGAATCGTCGGGTTACGGGAGGCCACCAAAAACGACTGACCCTGGCAACATTCAATGGCCGCACGTTACGGTTAGACTCGCATCTGGTACAACTTGAGAAGGAACTTAGGAAGATTAGGTGGCACACCTTAGAAGATAGGGGGAGGATACTATAATATTCGACTCAGGCCACCTGATGTACTTCCGCGAGGGAGACCAACGATCCCAAGGTGGCGTGGGGTTTCTGGTAAACAAGTCGCTTTCTGGCAACGTTGTGGAAATTCCTAGTGTGTCGAACAGGGTAGCGTACCTCATTGTCAAGCTTACCGAGAGGTATAGCCTCAAGGTAATACAAGTGTACGCACCGACCTCGGCCCTCGATGACATATCGAGGGCCCTCCACTCCACTACTAAAACCCACTACAACGTTGTTATGGGTGACTTCAACGCCAAAGTGGGAGTACAAACCTGCGGCGAATCGGTAATAGGATCCCATGGATTTGGAAACGGGAATCATAGTGGGCAAATGCTCATCAACTCTGAATGTCAACTTCAAGGCTGGACGTGTCCGCATGATGAAATCCAGGTTCCGACCAACTCTGCTCCAAGTCAAGATGGGAACTGAAAAATTCCAGTCAAAACTGGAAAACCGATTTGTTGCCATGGAAACCACAGGAGACGTAAACCAGAACCTTGAAAATGTGGTTCGAATCCTCAGGAATGAAGGTACGAGATTTTGTCAAATGCAGCGTACAGGCACGAAGTCGGACACTAGGGTTAATGAAGCAAAAAAAATGAGAACCCGCCAGTCACTTCATCGGCAAAGCGAACTCTTTGATTAAATGATGAAGATTAAATTTCGACCTGATCCCGAAAATGAGGACCCTCGAGCCACATTAACACGGCACTTCACCGAAGATCTGCCAGAAGTCAGCATTGACGAAATCGAGATGGCTCTTAGACAGCTGAAAAATGGAAAAGCCCCTGTAGAGGATGGCGTTACTACTGAGCTGTTAAAGGCTGGAGGTAAACCCGTATTAAAGGCGCCCCAAAAGCTATTAAAACTGTTCGAAGGGAGGACTCCAGAGGCGTGGAGCAGGAGTGTGGTCGTTCTGTTCTTCAAAAAGGGTAATAAAACCATGTTGAAGAACTATCGGCCCATTTCCCTCCTGAGCCACGTCTATAAGCTGTTTTCAAGAATCATCACGAACCGTCTTGCGCGAAGATTCGACGAATACCGTCACCAGAGCTGGCTGGGTTTCGGAGCGGATATGGCACCATAGACATCCACACAATGCGGCAGATAATACAGAAGACCGAAGAGTATAATCAGCCCCTGTGTCTAGCATTTGTAGGCTATGAAAAGGCCTTTGACTCGATCGAGATCTGTTCTATTCTGGAGTCCCTGCGGCGTTGCCAAGTAGATTGGATGTACATCCAAGTGTTGAGATGTCTCTACAAAGCCGCCTCTATGTACGTCCAAGTACAGGATCAGCATGCAAGACCCATACCATTGCATCGAGGAGTGAGACAAGGGGACGTTATATCCTCGAAATTGTTCCCTAATGCAATGGAGGAATTGTTTAAGACGCTGCACTGGAAAAGGCGCGGTATCAACATCAATGGCGAATACATCTCTCACTTGCGATTTGCAGATGACATCGTCAACATGGCAGAAACGCTGCAGGCCCTACAACAGATGCTGAACGACCTGGCTGACTCGTCTGTGCGCATCGGCCTACGGATGAACTTGGACAAGACCAAGGTCATGTTCAATGAACATGTACTACCGGAACCGGTTGCAGTACACGGTGCCGTTCTCGAAGTTGTTCAAAATATGTATACCTCGGGCAGGCTTTGCAGTTAGGTAGAAACAGCTTTAAGGACGAGGTGCACAGAAGAGTCCAGCTAGGTTGGGGAGCGTTTGGGAAACTTCGTCGGGTCTTCTCATCGTCGATCCCACAGTGCCTAAAGACGAAAGTTCAAAGTCATAAGTTCAAAGTCGCTCAGCGTACTGTGAAGAGGGCTATGTTCGGCGTTTCTCTAAGGGATCGCATCAGAAACGAGGTGATCCGACAAAGAACCAGGGTCATCGACGTAGCCCACAGGATTGATTAGCAAACTGAAGTGGCAGTGGGTTGGCCACATTTAACGAAGAACCGATAACCGTTGAGGTAAACGAGTTCTTGAGCGGAGACCGCGTCTCGGCGAACGTAGTTTAGGACGTCCTCAGGCCTGGTGGAGCGATGATTTGCGCAAGACGGCTGGCAGCTGGATGCGAGAAGCCATAGATCGAACTAAGTGGCGTGAAATTGGAGAGGCCTATGTCCAGCAGTGGACTGCGATAGGCTGATAATATAATATTTTTTTATTAATTAGGCAAATTATATTAATATAAATATAACGGATTTTTTTTAAATAAATTAAACAAAACTCAGTTGATATTATTTTTGAAGAATCGTCAACTTGACATATGTTATCACTGCTACCCGTGTTAGCTACCACGATCGAGAAATTTTGTAAAATTGGGCATCTCGTCAAGATGTTGTACCTCACGAATAATAAGCTTGATAGTAATGAGTGATAATAATAGACACTGGATCATGATCAACTTGACATCAACATCACTTTTGACAGAACCATAACAGTTTAGTGAAGTAAACAACAGAATTAGTTCGTGAGCTACCGAACACTCCGGGCAACCTTAGCATCGTGTTTAGCTTTTTATACGTACAGGGGCCAAGACCAAGTCCAAGGCCAAGTCGACGGCTAGCGTACTTAATGTTATCCTAATCAACCATAAATCTTAACTAATACAAATGATTCTAATTTTACAGGAATATTGTTTTCCGAAACGTTCAGTAGCGCTGCATCTAGGCATAGTAATACAGTATTATAATGAACCCTAACTACATATGTTAGGGTACTAACTTCGCATTGCAGTTGAGTGAACCCAACCCTAGATTTGAATTGTATAATGTTCGCAAATATTCGCAGAAGGAAGTCTTATGACATTGTTGAAGGGACGGCACTGAGATGGGCGGAGTATTGTAGTGTAATGTATATCACAATTGGCTTGTAAACAAGTGTTTATGTAATGGTGTGGCACGTGTCGTGTGTCGTGTGACGTGTGGCGACTGACCGTTGAGCGAGGCGAGCGCGTCGTCGGCGGCGGGCTGGTCGTCGGGCGCGTACTGCGACTCGCGGAACGAGCTGCACGACGACAGCAGGCTACAACACACACACAGCGGTGAGCGCGGTGGAGGCGGCGGGGTGGGGTGTCGGAATCGAACTGACTAAAACCACACGGTNGGCGAGGGTACCTGGTGCGCTTGGGCGGCGTGGGCGCCTGCTTGCCGCGCCGGTTGGTGGAGCGGCGTAGCTGCACGGCCGCGCTCTTCTTCAGCGACATCTGCGGGGTGCCGCCGCACGACCCGCCCTCCTGCAGCTGCTTCTCCACCTCTGTTGCGGACAGACGCACCGCCAATGGTCACTACTCACTCTCGCTCAGTATAACAATATACTATGTTGAACTACGAACGCACAATACCTCCCCTAATATAACATTTATATTTAGTTTACGAATTAAAATACCATAACTATTTAGAACTTATTACTAAATTGAACATTTTTGGCAGAGGTGAGAGCAGACAGTATTATATAAACAAATCAAAAAATAGTTAACATTAAATAGTGAGCCTGAGAGTAAATGTTTATTTCATGTATAGGTCTAAAGCGTGCTGCTCAACACAATAGAAAGCATTGTATCATTAAAAAGTTAAAAAACTATGAAAATATTAACTTGACGCGCATCACCATACAAACGGCCTCACAAATGAAACACTAGCACTCTCGTCGCACCTTCTCGACGAATGAGAGTAGTTTTTTTGACGACAACGTGTTTCTCGTGCCTAATCGTGCTGCTCGAAAGTCGAAAATTCATATTTTGTTATAGAAAGCGCAACCCACATAGTTACTTAACATTTCATATAAAAAAAGAGCTCCACACGACCGTTTGAACATCGAGAGCTTTCACAAATTTACGCTGAAATCTTCCAATATAACATTGGATGAATATATGGAGCGATGAGATGATAGTAAAGCATATTGACCCTCCGTGATGGAGTTGTCTTGGAACATGTGCTCGAGCGCGTGGTGGATGTCGCGGAAGGTGGGCCGCTCGGCGGGGCTCCACTGCCAGCAGCCGCGCATCAGCTCGTACACGGCGCCCGGACACCCCGGCGGACACTCCATGCGGTAGCCCTGCAACGTCACCAACACCTGTCACCTGCAATCTTCCAATCTCCCTATTTTAGAAATGCAAACAAACTAGCGACCGATGACGGCCTTGCCATTAAGTACATTCTGTACTCCCCTGAGCGATCGCTAGTAAGTAAACATGAATGTGTATCGCTATTTACTTAAACAGAACAATAAACAATGCACAATTTCAATACTATAAACATCGCGCTCCAACATTGTTTACAGCTTATACCCAATTAACAATAAATCAAGGAAATAAGACATTGCCCATCCGGAGGAGCCTGTTCGGCAAATCCTCAAAGCAATGCTTTGGTCGACGGCTCGTTCCGTTCATACAACTTGCAAAGTATGCAAATCGGTCAACGTAAAGAGTACAATGTGCATTCGTTCCACAAACAAGTGATGATGATGATGAACTCCAAGCACATTTCGGTGACGGCGGCCAATCCAATCATCAAGGGAAACCAACCAACTACGGAGGAGATGTTATACTAGTTAGGTACGAGTGTGTGTTCTCTCACTCCCATACTCCAATGGGAACGACTGAGGAGGAAGGGCTCAGGCGCCGGACCGTCTTTATGTGCTCTGAGGCACGGGATCGCGCAAACAAGTATCATCCAACCGATGCTTACTCTGCAGCACTGGTTCATGACACGTCGCGCTGGACATGAACCTCTCAACTACTTTTCTTTGCTCGTGTTAGGACTTTTTGATAAGCACCTGCGTCTCCGACACGTGAGAGTGTAAACATTTTATAATATTTATATTTGATGTATATATTAAAAAAGAAATGTGTGGACAGTCGTTTGTCGCTATCATAACAAGTTCAGGTATGTGTCCACATCGATCAGCATGTATATGTTAAACAAACAAAAACAAATATTGTGTAGTATGTTGTGGAGACGACGCGTATTCCCGAGCGTCAATCACCTTACATTCCTTTCAGGTGCAAGAACATGTGATCAATACAACTCAATCAATTGTCTGTGAAACCCCGCAAACAAGACAGATAAATTTTATTTACCTTTAAGCCCATTATTTTGCAATAAACTAATTATATTATATTTAGTTTAGTGTAGTTCTTATTAATTTTAATAAAATAAATTAATTAAACATATAGTGTTAATAATACAATATACAAAAAAAGGTATCAGAATATTTAGGTACGTACACTAAACTATTCTGACACTAAAACATCTTGATAATTTTAAAGTAGTACATAGTATTGTTATACGTACACGTAGATTTATCCTATGGTTTAAGAAAAAAGAAAATACATTTTTAATAGTAAGAAAGGCTTTGTAGAACAATAATTGCTTGAAACAAAGGACTCGACTAGACCAGGCCGATCACAAAATTAAAATATTGACCTTACTTAACAATGAGTGTAAGAATTGTTATTTTTTGGTAAGATATAACAAAAACTTGGTTCTAATTGTATAATTGTTAAAGAATTAGCAGTTTGTTTATTTACTGTGAAGTGAGCTCTAACTTACGTAGCACCCAAATGTTGTGCATTGAACATGGAATATTTCTGATTGTTTTATTTATTTATTCCATTTTGACCCACTTTGGAGGCGCTCATAGCTCAATTACCCTCAGTGATTAGAAACAATCACCAAGGGTAAGCAAAGACGGCGCTGTCAGTACCTGGATGGCTGACATGTTATCATGAGCATCTCCGTGATTCGGAGGTCACGTTAAGCAGTCGGCCCCGGTGGTTATCCTCGGATAACAGTCGTGATCTTCCTGGTTGAGGTTGAGACGCTTTCGGATCATTTGTACATCCGATTCGAGCTCTCCCGGTCCCAGGGCCCCAGTAGGGGTCACGCGGCGCGGCGATCCTCCCGCTTACCGCGGTGGGCTGTCGCCAAGCTCGATAGGGACCTGCTAGAGGAGGCAGCCATTGTTAAGTCTTCGCTGTATCCGCAGGCCTCGACAGAGACGAAAAGAGAAAGGAGATGCTGGAGGGTCTCGATCGTGACCCCTGGGGTCGCCCATATCGTGCGGTGCGTCAGAAGCTCCGCACGGCGGGCCCCCCCCTTACCGAGACTCTCCAGCCCAGCTTCCTGCAGGAAGTGGTCGAGGGCCTATTCCCGCAGCGGGCAGAATACACGCCCCCGTCGATGGCCAGTTCGGTCGGAGACGATGGGGGCATTGAGGTCAACATTACGCCCACCAGGGAATCGGAGGTAGGGGCGGCTGTTCTGCGGATCCGATCTAAGAACACCGTCCCCTGGCCGGACAGGGTACCAGCCCGAGTGATGGCCCGAGCCCTCGACCATATGTAGGACCGCCTCAGAGAGGTGTTGGACGCTAGCTTGGCGTCCGGACGCTTCTCTGAGTGCTGGAAGAGCGGGTAGCTGGTCCTGCTGAAAAAGCCGGGACGGCCTGCCGATTCAGTCGCGACCTACAGGCCCATCGTGTTGCTGGACGAGGCGGGCAAGTTGTTCGAGAGGGTGCTCTCTGCCCGCATCGTCGGACACCTCAGCGAGGGGGGCCCCGATCTATCTGACGCCCAATCCAGGTTCCGAGTGGGGCGTTCGACGGTCGATGCCGTGATGCGCCTGAGGGCCGTGACCGAAGAGGCGGTGAGCTGTGGCGGCGTGGTGTTGGTGCTGTCTCTGGACATCGCCAACGCCTTTAATAGTCTGCCATTCAGCTGCATCAGGGAAGCGCTCCAGTACCACGGGGTGCCAGAGTACCTGAAGCGACTGGTGGCAGACAATTTGGAGGAGCGTACCGTCGTGTACGAGGACCGAGAGGGTGCCTTGAGAAGGCGACGACGCACATGACCAGCGTGGGGACGTATGGCCTTCACCCTCTATTGAGAGGAGACCCGAGCCCAGCAGTGGGACATTATGGGTTGTTGATGATGATGATAATATCAAACTGACTACCCCACTCCATGGCTTAAGTTATCTGCAGACTATAATGCACAGGGAATACAGCAAACTTGTTTATTGTCCCAATGGCCTTTTATGGAAATTAATATATTAAGTACACAGCGGCGTATGTGTTGTGTTATGGGCACCAGGTGACAAATATGTCCTTCAAAATAAAATTTATTTTATATAGTTCTGTGCATGTACCAACGCGTGTGACCCGGCACAAACATCTAAAAGTCAACGCTTTTTCACCATCAACTCAGCAATGACGGATAACGATATGGCCAAACTCAAATAATTGAGGAAAAAGACGAAAAACGATGTACAGGACTATATAACTTGAGTGGTGACGTGGTTTTGACTCTAACTTGCTAATTAATGGTCCACCACTAAAATATTTATGAAACACGAGTTGTTTAACAAAACAAACAAACTCATGCTAACCAACTAAAGAAAAATACGTATGTACGATGTGTGTACGGCACTATCAGTAACGATAAATGTGCTGGTCGCGGATGTTTGGAGTTATTCGTAGTTATTGACCAACAAACTTGACCATTTGCAATATCTGACTTATACTTACACTTAAATACACTTATATATCTGACTTATGCTTAAAGAGAAGTTTGTGTACATGTCTGTTGCGCTCTCGTACAAAGTACATATATTGATTACAGTTTAGAGGAATGGCACGTGGCCGTTTTTTATATTGACAAAATGTAGTCAGCCCTTGGATTGAGCGAGGTATAACAGCAACGGCGAGTGGCACCGCGGGGACCAGTAAAAATCTATGAACATTAATCGGTCCAAGATTAGCTGTGACATATCTAACGATGTCCAGCAGTGCCCATCTCCCTGTGTGGTACATAACGTATCGCGCTCGCATTGAGTTTATACCTTTGTACACAGCAGTGGCTGCAGCAGCAGAACACGAGTTCCGAGGAGATTATTTGTTAATACACAAGATTGGCCCACACGGCGGGAGGGCTGCAGCAGCGAGCAATGCGCGGAAGGACCGATTGTGTGGACTATTTCTATGTTTACATGTTTTATTACTATTTCAAAATATGCCAATTTTAGTCACCAACCGGCATTTGGACCGCGTTGCCAGGCGCTGTTTGTGCTGCACGCGTACGACTCATCGTCACGGACGCTAAAAGTATCACATAAAGAAAATATTTCGAAAAACTAATTCGTGTTGGAAACGTAAGCGTCACGCGCGTGTGCGGTAAACAGCAGCCAAAAGTTTTTAAACGGATAGTTGATGAGGTATCGTTGTGGTTCACCGATAATTATGATGGTCAACAGTTTTGTGTGAAGAATATCGTTGGTATTATCTGTACACATTTAGTCAGAACCATTGCTATAATTCACAGGCGTGTGACACAGCTCGTGTGGTGGAGCCGGGCGGGCGCGCGCCGGGAACAGCGCGGACGAGTGACGCACGCCTCGCGCAGATACCTTGTCACTCGTAAACAATTGTGTACAAGTAAATATACACAACAATATACAAACAATACTCTCATCAGACGCATCGTATCACCCTACATACAGTGTGATACCAAATTTGAGTTTGTTTTTAGCGTTTAACATTTTTTACGTATCTACATACGTGTATGAGTATGTGCATCGTGTACCCATGTAACGATATGCAGCGAGCAGGTAGGATTATGATCGTAATGTGGAAGTGTTTAGTAAACAGTGGCGGCGGTCACAGCTGCGCCACGAACTGCGTAGGATTAGATAAGTGCGGCGGTCGGCTCACAATGGCGCGCACCCTGTACCCGCCGGCGCGCGCCGCCAGCGGAGCCGGCGGGTATAAACGCGGCGCGCGCGCCCGCTGAGGCCAGTCGAGCCGCTGCACGCCTCCGCACAACATGCCCAGCATCAAGAACTCCCTCGTCTACTTCCTGCTCATCACCGTGGCCGTGTTCGGTACGCCCCGCCCGCTCTGCCGCCGCACCGCGCTCCGGTACATAGCGCTATAAACGTTACATCTGTTGCAGGCAAACACAAGAAGATGAAGCCCAAGAAATTCGTGTCACCGACCACGAAAGGCATCCAGTGCTACAACTGCTTATCGTTCGACCATCCCGGTTGCTGGGACCCCGACCACCCGGACTACGCTAACATCACGGTAAGACCCCCCCCC
>PKRV01001155.1:39539-104630 GCA_003709505.1 Hyphantria cunea
CGACTTGTTTACCAGAAACCCCACGCCACCTTGGGATCGTTGGTCTCCCTCGCGGAAGTACATCAGGTGACCTGAGTCCAGGATTATGGTATCCTCCCCCTCTCTTCGGACTTCACATAACCCTAAGATATGCCACCTAATCTTCCCAAGTTCCTCCTCAAGTTGTACCAGATGCGAGTCTAGCCGTAACGTGCGGCCGTTGTATGTTTCCAGGGTCAGTCGTTTGTAGTGGCCTCCCGTACCCCGGTGATTCTTAGCACCCCCTGTCCCGCCGTAACCGTGGTCACCACCATGACCAGGAATAGCGGGACTACCGCGAACTGGGGGCCGTGGCTTCTGTTGCTTACTCATGGAGGGGTTTCACCACAATCACCACGCTGGGCAGGCGGGTTGGTGATCGCAGGTTGTTGCACCGGTGACGCTGCTGCCCATCACCGGCCTATTGTATTTAGTTACGCCTGTTGGGATGGATATACCGCCATCGGTCGGTCGCCAGAGCCTCGTTTGTTATCTAGCAGGGTGCACCGCGTGCAGGTGAGGTTGGCTGGGAGCGAAAGATTGTGGTTCGCCCCCACACACCGCATGTTTAAAACACACATACCATAACGCTAAGCGCCAGTGCAAGAGAAACTGATGTGGTCAGTGTACTGCGGCACAGTACCGAGTTCATTCGCGACTTTATTTTGATACAAAACGCAAGTAAATAGTTACTTTTATTTTTTAACCTTGGGAATAATACGAGCTAGGAAGATGATATTGAATTTTGTTTGAACGAAGCATCAAAGAAGTAACAAGTTTTTGTAATGAACTGTTTTGTGTTGTTGCGATGTAGCGATTAGGCCGTCTGTTGTAATGTCAAGTGTTACGTTCACCTATGTCTGGTACAAAATGAATACATATTTAAAACAAGAGAGCGAGAAGTGCACTCTGCTATCGGTCCGCGGCGGTGACTGCTAACTTCGGCACGAGGCGATGTTATCTGTTGCATTAACAAATATACTAAGCGCGTGTGACGCATTCGACAATAATAAAACAAGCCAATAAAAACTGCTTAGCGACTCATGATAAGATACGGTTTTATAACTTGGACGACACGAATTTAAGTGAGCGCAACATTTATTAAACAGACAACTAACATTAATGCAAAAAAAACCAAAACGACTTTTGAACGATTAACACCGTTAGTAAACTGCGCTCATTGGTATCGAAGTGAACGCATTCACAACAATAGACAGCGCCGCCCTCCCTCTGGGTCCAACGTATCGACAACCACCAGTGACGATGAGCTCCTCGCATATGCTTTCAATATATTACAATATTTGTCGTTAACATTCGTCACACACAAGTGTCGTATTTGATTATTTTATCACACGTCACTTCAGAATGCATGGCTTTAGAAAATAATAAACTTGATTGTACAGCAGTGTGGTCGCCATACATACAAGCACACATCTAATTATCGACAAATGGTGGGCTATGGTCGCTGCTAATTAATTTCTTGCAGGCAATCTTTGGATGGTCAAATCGACCGTAGATTAGCAAACTCATGGGCAGTTTTGGTGGGCAATAAATTATTTAGACTTATCAACAAACAGCACTTAATTCCCACAAGAAGTAATCCATAAAAGTAGTCGGTTACAGTGCAATCAGTCAACAGTAATTATGCATTAATACATATAAAGTACACAACACATAGACATTAGGTATATAATAAAATGAAATGCACACATAACAGGGGCACAATATCTGCCTGACATTACAGAGGCGCGCACTTGGATCACACTCACACAGCCACAGTCGAACGGCCCGAGGACGACGCACGCACGGCTGCTGCCGTGAGTGATGTTATTCAAAAAATCGTCGTCGGCACTCAAGCAAGTATTGGGTCGTTGAAATATTAACTCGCCTCGCTGTTATTAAATATAACTCAAATGTACATTGGTAACATCGGTCTTGGAGATTTCTCATCACTCGCTTACTTCAATATTTTCGTATCCTAGATTCGTGAACAAAGCCACTTGTTTAATATTATATTGTACTCTCTCTGTATTGTATATGACTAAATATGTAACATATATACTTACTAGATGTCTATTGATTGATAAGATTGGCTGGTAGCGAATGCCTAGGACCTTAAGTCACCGAGTCCACCGATGTACATAAATGAATAATGTTGTAAATAAACAAATTGACTACACGATTGGCCTAGTGGTTTCAGTGGGCGCCACACCGCTTCCTACTGCGCAAAGTGTTGTGGGTTCAAATCCTACATGGGAGAACGCTCTGTACAATCCATAAATTGTTGTTCTAAGTCTAAGTGTACTTTGTGTCCATTTCATGTATGTTTGTAAATTAATATACATAAGGCGGGAGTTGTCTTTAAAAAAAAACCGAGATGAGATCTGTTGAATCGACTACAAACGCATGTGTTCTTTATTTCTACAGCGTGGTGACGTGATCAACAACCTTTAAACGTCCGCAGCTCCTCGGAATAGCGGTACAATCAATGTCAATTTAAATTATACAAATAAATAAAGACACGTTTAATATTCAAAGTAACTTAAAGCTCTAACACCAACCACCAATGGCATTTGTTGTTCTTTTATCACTAATAAATGATTACTGCCTCGGTGGAGCAGTGGTGGCGTATGCGGCTGCTGTTCTCGAGGTCTCACGTTAAATTCCCGGGTCGGACCAAATGTATGTATGATCTGCAAATATTCGATTCGGAATAAAGGTGTTTTCTATGTATAATATTAATACTTTTTTGTATTTACAAAAAAAGTATTAATGTATTTATATCAGTTGCCTAGTACCCATAATACAAGCTCTGCTTAGTTTGGGACTAGATGACGTTGTACGTTAGATGTCCGAAAATAATACTGATTAACAGTTTTACTCGTTATAAAACCAAAAATGAAAACAAATTAGAGGTGGCAGTGGAGTGGAAGTGCGGGCCCGTGTTGTGACACTGAGCAAGTAGAGGAGAGTACCTTGCCGTCCGAGTCCTCGTTGATGCGGTAGTGGTAGACGCGGCCCTCGTACCGCAGCGAGATGCTGCGCTGGCCGGGGCTCGACTCCGACTCGCGCACCTGAAACACGCGCCCGCCGTCAACGCACTACTCCCACAACTATTTCACCATAAACATCCAACGAATACAACGTTCAGCTTTAGAACGTTACTTTTATTTCAATATAATCATATATCACTTAGTAACACGTCACATTCCACAATAAAAGTGAGGTTAGCACTCAAAATTTGAAAGTTGCTGTATAATTAATGCAAGTTGTACGTATTATGGTGACTATTAAATGAATTGTCGTGACCTGTAACCTAGGGATAGAGTAAGCGTGGGTACCGACCAGGAAGCTGCCGTTGATGCCGGACGAGAGCAGGTACTCGGCGGCGTTGCGCGAGATGGGCCCGTGGTACCACGAGTGCTTCTCGAGCGAGTTGACCGGCGTCACGTAGTTGCTGGGCACCCAGCCCACGCCGCCGGCCAGCGTGTGCGCCTCGCACCACTCGCCGCTCTTGTTGTAGCTCTTGATGCGCACCTGCTCGCCTGCGCGACAAAGAGCACCGCTCACTACTGCGCTACGCAACGCTCACGTCGCCAGAACCGAACGATCACCCGCTTTGATGGAAACGTTTCCGTGTGTTTTAGTGGTGTATGCTAAAGTAGTATGCGTAGCCATGCTGAAGCAGACTAGTGCTCTGGGCTGACAGACGGTAGTTAATATGATGACTGATTCTGATCCAGGAAAAGACCCCGCTGAGGTTGGCTAGTGGCCTGCGACCCGAGTCAACTGTTCATGGTATGTGAGTGAACTTGTATTTATATTAGTCCGAGTTAGTTGTGATTTCTGTCACAAAATGCTTGGTACCTATTGCCTGTAAGTCGTCGTCGTGAAAATGACAACTTCTTCATTCTTCGACTTTAATATCGTAATAAAGCTGAGGCTTTGCCGGCGTGTATTTCACACATGATCAGTCCCTCTTACTGCAGAACACTGCGCGCGCGCGACACGTTCAACTCCAAATGATAAATAGTTTTATATACATAGGTAAGTACATACAGGTGTCTCTAGCGCTCTTATTGCCGTAGTTCCTTGTAAATGAAAAAAAAACTTTTTAGAAATAAATTATTTTCTTAATCTTCTTCATTTTTATGTAAACTGAAAACCATACCTTTTTGTTTGTTGACGATTGGAGTTCCACTACATTCAGTTGGTAATCTGTAGGTAGCAAGCTTGTGCGACAGGACTAGCATCTTTGTCACCGTCGTACAAGTTTGCGACAGAAGACAGGAGTCAGACAAGTTTTGAGTTTGTTTGTTTGGTCGCGAGGTGCAAACTTAGCTTGACTGCCTTGTAGGTACTTGTAAAACTATTTTCAAATTAAAATTACCAAAATTGGAACATACTAACAAAGAAATTGGACCTTAATTATAAGAAGTTTTAATAAGTTGTTGTTTACCTTTATTTATATAGGAACACCACGATGTTCAGTGCTTTTTGTGTAATTAATACGTATTTGAGTGTTCAGATAACGCTGTAAGACAATATAGAATGTCGAGTATAGTGTGTGTCTAACCATCTCAGCTTACAAAGCTATCGGCGCTGAAACGTGAGGTTACTGGTGGCGGGCAGCGCCACTCGCGCGCAACTCGCGGCGCGCCTTTATCAAAAGAACGGGCCGTCGCCAGCACACAGCCGCACTACGTACATAACATGTACATTTCAAGCAGTAGGTTTACAACTTTGTCGCTCCAATATTATACTCCAGTTCCCTTATTCACCTATTTCCCGTTAAATTATCAGAGATAACAATTCAACTACGATGTCTCTTGTGGTTGTTTATTGAAAACCAGAGTAGTGAAAAGAATGTTCTATAATTAAAGAAATGTACCTGCAGAAATCAAGTCTGCCGCGTCCGTCTGTCAGTAGAATCAATAACAGTGGATGTACGGGCACATGTAAACTAAGCGCCCGGAGAGATCCTTCCGGTGCTGTTACTACCGGCACTGACACAACTACAAATACTTTGTTCATTTTGTGCGAATCAGCGAATGAACGACTTGTGTTTCAAACACACCAGAAACGAAGCTTTGAGCGTCTCTGTGTCGTCTTTACGTCATAGGTTAGACCACGCGGTGACATATCTTGTTGAAGATCGGTTCCTTCTCTCACTGGGTCCTCCTCCAGTCACGTGAAGATATATTCACAAGCGATTGTTACCTTTTTTAAGACTAAGCTGGTTTTCGCCGCCAGCTTGGAAGTCATAGAGCGCTACGAAGAGCTGCGGATCGTCCTCCTCGTGATGCGCCAGTAGATTCTCTTTGGACGTCCATCTGGAAAACAAAATCATGAATAATTTACAAAAGGAAACAACGGCGTGCGTATTGATAAGAGAAACTAATATTATTTTGCAAATATGTGACAATGTTCTCGAGCATATTCCATTTCAGTTTTTATGTAAGAGGTAAGGCATTGCGCGTGCACAACGCTAGGGCTACCGGCGTCATTGACCGGATCGCAACTGTTGCTACTAAAAGTGGAAGATGAATCGCAGCTACAAAGCGGGGAGTAAGGAGTGTGCGAACTGTGACCTGTTAGCGGTGTCCAGCGGCTGAGGCGTGGGCGGCGCGGGCTCTGCGTCGGGCAGGTCCGGGATGTGCGGCAGCGGCCGGCTCTGTAGTAGCGCTTCTGTAACAATCAAATTATACCACCTATTACAAAGATATTCATTTTCATGACACATGTCCTATTTTCATTGCATTATGTGAATTGTATTACCAGCAGCATTAAATCCTGTCCGTCACATCAAAAAGTACCGCTGTAATATAATATAAATAAAAGTAATATATAAAACCCATCTTGGCCGTACCTACATGTATGTATAACATACAAATATTAGGTCACTAGTAGTAGCGACGCGTATGTGGAAACCCTTCCAGTAATTTCCAGTAATTGAAAACTCCAGTAGTTCTCAACTGAAACTTTCTAGAGATCTCCTTAGAGAAAGTAAGTATTCACCAGAACCAATACCCGAATTCAGATCATTCGCAACTCTAGATAGTGTTACTTTCTGTGAATTAATTAATGCTTATACATAAACCGTCCGGCAGCTCAGGATTTCGCCCCAGGCCTACGGTGTCACCCGGGTAGATGCAAATTTACCCGTGGTTGTTATATATTGCCTTTACAACAACTATCGTGGGTAGCACCGAAGCACATCTAACAAAAAGTGGCCTAGATACTCCTTATATCATCAGCTATCTGCCAGTGAAAGTCCCGTCAAAATCAGTCCAGCCGTTTCAAAGTTTCACCGGAACTAATAAGCACACCGATTGATTTTTATGTAGGTACCGTATACACCTTCATATACATTTAGTGAAAGGCTGTTATTTTGAAATTACAAACAGCCACTTAGTCTGTGTGTAGCCATAGGAGTAAAATTGACGAAAGTTCAATATGATGGTAACCATTTCGAACAAACGTTTAAAATGACTGTGATCATGTCGTAAACAAGAGATGTCGCAACCTTGCGAAGTAGCATGACCTTATTAAAGTACAGTTAACACAAACGTTGGTTGGACCATACATCTGCCAACATATGAAACGCTCGCGCCTCAGACGCATTGGCGATAGCGGAAACAAAACGTCGGGCGACCCCGATTACTCATTCATTCCATTCTCAACATTTAAATTTTAAAAATTATCACCAATTTTAATGCGCTCTCATCTTTATGACTGCAATAAACTGTTCTTTATCTCAAGCTCAAACTTATCGCCTGATGATATGCAATTACCGCCATGGGCACCCATAAGTGAGTGAAGATACTGGAGACCCATACCATAAATCCTCCCGGGTTGGGGTATGGGCCTCCGGTATCCTCACTTACTCGATGAAATACAGCGCAAGCGCCGTTTCACGCCAGTTTCCTGCGAAGCCGCGGTATCACTTCGGTCGAGCCGGCCCATCCGTGCCGAAGCGTGGCTTTCCCACGGTAAAAAACATTACATGTTTAATAAACAGAACTAATGGTCAATGCGGAAAGCCGAGGATCGAACCAAGTGGCGTGCGATTGGAGAGGCCTATGGTTCAATGCCTATGGTCTATGCGTGATTTTGTCATTGAAGAGTTATCGTCTACCTCATTTCCAACGCTTCTACCATCTGAGCAACATGTGCATGGTGTGTAACTAACGCACATATATCTAACATAATATGGTATTTTTTGTTAAGCTCCGACACGAAATGTGATGGGTATTAGAAAAAGAAGAAAGAAAGTTATTTATTCAGACATACACTCTGTCTGTATATGGTTTTAAGCAAACGAAAAATAGAACACGTATTAGGTAAGAGTTTGACGTGTGTCTATGTGTTTACGTGTATATCTGTCTGTGGGCTATTGCAGCATCATAGCTCCCAAGCGGATGATTTTGCTTATTTGTTTAGTCAAAAGCACATTGATCGAGTGTTCTAAGCTTGGAAGGTTTGAAGTTCTTAAGAGTATTTTAAAATTTATAACTTTTTGTTAAATACATTTGTCTACCCGTGCAAAGTCGAGGCGGGCTGCTAGTTCCAAATTGTTCCAAATCTCCAAACATTGAAGGCGCGTACTCTATACGACTCGTCAAATGAAGCTAAATCAATAGCTCCCTAATCTTGTGGTTAGTTAGCCGTCGCCGTACGGCTTCGCCGACTTCGTACCGTATGAGCATCAAAGGAAAAGGAACCCTCATGTAGAAGTACACCAAGGTAAAGTTTAATTTTAAATACATTTTTAAAAACAGGTTTTTATTACTTGTTAATAAAAAAAACTATGCCCTTTCATTTGATAACCACATTGGGTGGGTTGTTCAGAAATATGTACGCCACCATTTTGTTACGCCGGCCATTTTGGATTAACAATAATACCGATTATATATAATTGCATTGTCATCCGAACTAAAGGTATATTTAGGGTCGATAGGCAATCAGAAAGTGGATAAAATTTAACTTGCAAGATTTAATTACACACAAAAACGCGATAGGTAAGGAAACTAAATAAAAGGTTGGTATAATAGTATTTCAGCACAGCTTGCTGCAGCAGCTTGCATTACAATATTAACATGGTATAGAAAGTAATTACGTGAAAAAACCAGCGCGGTGTGAGTTTTACTCCCGCATCGAGAGTTCTGGGGAAACATTTAGTTATGGATTTAAAAAAAAGTTAGTAATAAATACAAAAACAATATCTACCATAAGATAAGGTGTACGTAAGGCGGTACAAATGCCTATGTCATTGTGTATATGAAATCGTGGTTCATATCAAGGCGACGTTTAAGAGATGGATTTTTCAATTGGGTCAAAGGCATAATATTATTTGGGATTTGCTACTGATACTATAATATCCCCTGCGGTTATTTTAATAATAATAATGATCCATATTTCTCATCTCAAAGTGTCATTTACATCAAGAGCTAAAGAGTGATGTGGAAAATACAAATGAATTACAAATTTATGATCCTTTGTGAAAGACTGGAGTCCATACTAGGGACACCCTTTGTGACTAATCTCTAGGCACTCATTTGGGACTTGTAGACGCCCGTAACAGTTTTGACATTGATAGCAAATTATCTGCACCAAAAAAAACCAAGGTCCTCGACATAGCCCACAGGATTAGCAAGCTGAAGTGGCAGTGGGCTGGCCATATTTGCCGTAGAACCGATAACAGTTGGGGTGAACAGGTTGTTGAGTCTTGGCTATCGTAGTGTAGAACATCCACACGCCCTACGCAAGACGGCTGGCAAGAGCTGGATGCGAGAAGCCGAGGATCGAACCAAGTGACGTGCAATTGGAGAGGCCTACGTCTAGCAATGGACTGCGATAGGCTTATGATGATGATAAAAACCCTAGTTGATTAGCATCAAATTAACATTGTCTTTGTTAAAAAAACAAACTATACCAACAAAACTAAACTAACACAGCCGTTACTAGGTACAACATTTAATGGAATTTTAATTACAACTCTACCTTTTAGTTTCGAATATGTATGCTACTCTAGTATATTCTATATATAATACACAAAGTTCAGCCGTCTAGTGGCGATTAAATTTCGTTACATATTTCAATTAAAGTTCATTTTCACCGCCAATAAACAAGCTAATTAAAGTATTTAATTGTAAGCGAGTCTGGCGAGTAGCAGCATGTTTCCTACCCAAGTGTTTATTTGAAATGCTGCGGATCGACTGGTGATGTACACAAAGTTCATCGGCTATCAGTCACTATTTCTTTCACTTTTACGATATTAACTTAATTTGCAGACGTTGATGGCCTACCAGAACGAACCAAAACTTCCATCACATCTCTACCGTTTTTGAAAGCTTTGTATTACTCACAAGCGCGTTTTTGACAAAGTCGATTCATGCCGCCTTCTGTATCATTTTCAGTAAGTCCAAACTCGAAATTCCATTGGCGATGCAAAATTTAAGACAAACTCTTTGTTCGATGTTTTTATCCATTAGGTAATTCGCAAAACACATAAGATACGATAGAACTAAAAGCGGCGCTATATTTAGTATAAATAACAGATGTAACTCAAACGCCACGCCAAAGTGAGTAGTAGCAGTAGTAGCAGTAGTAGCAGTAGTAGCAGTAGTAGCAGTAGTAGCAGTAGTAGCAGTAGTAGCAGTAGTAGCCGGAAGTTGTTTTGGCGGAATGCACATAAAATAACGTAAGACGACGTAAGTTAGCGTGCTTATTTCCACTTTAGATAACTACTAACTGTAAAACAGCCCCGCTTCTTTCTCATTCCTTTCTGAGTATATGTTAGACTATCGATCCTAAAAATTGTATCTCTCCTAAAATGACGTAAGTCTGGGCCGACTGGGTTCTTGGACTAGCAGTAGATTTGGTGTTTTCACCTAATTTACCTTGAGAATCCAGTACATGCTGTGGCGCCTGTTTATGTCGATCTATAAATTTTACTGTAGCTTCAATATAACGCTCATAATGTCACTTGGTGTCTTAAATGAAAAAATGATTTTGAATTTGAATTAAGGAAACTATAAAAACAGCATTGTAAGTAGTTCTCGTTGTAATTTAGTGGACACCGCCTCAATAAGTAGCCGAGTGCGCCACGCGCCGCGACGCAATGAGGAAAATCTTACACAGTAATAGACTAATTAAATTGAGCAATAGCACAGTTTAATATTATTTAAATATTTTTACAACCTCTTTAACACATAAGTACACACACAACTGTACACACACATACATAAATTTAATCACACAATAATATGATAAATTAGGAATTGTTTTTAACCGACTTCAAAAAAGGAGTTTTCTCCAATAGACCGTATACATATTTTTTATGTATGTTTGTCCCCCGGTACAAACTTTAAGAAAAAGAGAACTTATAAAAAAAAAGAAAACCCGATTGCGTCAATACCTCCCATATTTTTTTAAATAAAACAAACATGTAAGTGATATATATATATACATTCGTAATCACCGTTAAAAAATCTTATGTTGATACCACACTCGATATATTGTTATTTTTTCAATTACTTATTGGTGCCAAAAATCCCTAATTTACTTTTTGAAATTGTGAAGTACCCAGCGTGACTCTCAAGACAACATAATACCATCTTGTCATCGTGCAGTTTCGGATCAGCAGCGGTAACATTTGTAGGTGGTGGCTCGCGATTTGTTTGAATAGTTCAATTTGCACTACAATGGAAAAATACAACTCGTTAACATAAAATCCCGACTTCAAAAAGCATCAAATGTAAACTCCCTACATATAAACACTAAAAAGCGTAAAATAAGCTGGTTTCAATTTAACTAACTTCAATTACAATGCGTCAATGCTTGTCTTAATCCTATCAATTTAAATAAATTAGTATTATATATAAGATGTGCTAGGGGCACCTTAAATCTGCTCTTATTACAAAAATGTAAGCGACTACCAAAATAAAAAACCTGTCAAGAACAATACAACGTATCAGAAATATTTAACACTACGTGTCGACCGCGGCTCCCACCCCCATATATATTGGTTATCGCGGCGAATAATAGCTTGTGTTATTCTTATGTATAACCTACATTATTGTAAAGTTTCATTAAAATCCATTCAGTAGTTTCTACGTGAAAAAGTAACAAACATCCATACAAACTTTTGCGTTTATAATATTAGTAGGATTTAGTGTGAGTGCTTATATATTATATTGTTGGTAAACAAGAATAAACAAACACCCACCTAGTTCTTACAAGTTTAGGTACAATTGATACCTTGAGCGAGTCGTTCAGTATGTATTCCATACGTAAACTATGTAGTATAGTTTAATACATAATCCAATATCTTGAAGAATCGGTAGATAAATTCTTCATTAGATCGATCGATTTCAATTGAACCAAAATGTAATAACTTGATTCAGATATGTTCATGGCGCATGACGCCGAAGATATCTGAATCGATTGCAGTTGTCTCAAAAATAGTTAAAATATGTTTATTTAAAATATGTAACCGTTTTGACGGAGGCAGACGTAGGTACATAACTTATCAAACACTTATTGGGCTCGGCACCGACGTCACAAGATTTAGGTTGCCCCTAGCGCACATTATAATACTATACTTTATTTAAGTTGATAGAATTAGGAACAGACAAGAAATGACACACAGTTAAAATGAAACCAGCTTATTTTACGCTTTTTAGGGTTTCTTTCTATATCGGGTGTTTACGTTTATGCTTTACTCTGTGTTAATTAAATAAAAAAGTAATTTTATTTACAAAAACCGGGTTCACAAATTTATACGACTTACAAAATGGATAACCACTGTAAAGAGGACAAAGTAAGTAAACTTATGCCCTTAGGATGCCCTTAGCCAGGTTTGACAACTTGTCTGTGATTCTTCATACATTGTCACGTATGCGCTCCGGCGGCGCGGCGACCACTTAAACTGATTTTTTTTTACGGGCCTCGGGCCTTCACCCCACCGGGGATTTCGGCGGGGCGCTGTGTCGGATACGAACCGACTAAAACCACACGGTGTGCCGCTCTGCGCCTGAGACGGGAGAGAACCGGGAACCGCTTTCTTACGCCATCCGGGACTACTTAGACGACTAGGCCAACTAAGTTTTTTTTTATTCACCAATTAATTAACAGTAGCTCACAAATGAGAGTACGCCAGCTCACGTCTCTCGACTCCAACTCTTACGCTGTACGCATATATCTTACTCTTCGCCTAGATTTAACACTAGTACCGTCAGCACTCCACAAGTGGATTTGTCCACTTGTTATAAATTTCCAAGCACAGCTAGCATCTGCTTACTGGTCATCACACTGACATTCACAATGTACTTTCAATAAAATGCTCGTACCGATAAAAACGCATTTACGTAATGTTGGTATAAGCTAAAGTTTCAGATGACTTATACGGTCAGCATTATATTGATTTGTGCTCTAAAAGTGCTCAAAATTATGTGAAAAACATAATTTAATGCATCTTTATATTTGCAGACATGGGACTCAAATTCTTGTACGCGTTCAAAGTGGTCAAAATAAATTAACTATCAGTCTTCAATATTGTGTTGGCTGACAGATTGTTCAGATTAATGTTGTCAAAGGTATAGGTTTCGAGTTGTTCTTAGGTATCTATGCATCCATACAAGTCAAAAGTCATTGTTATTAAGGCCGCCTACAATTACGGTTTCACTCGATTTCTTAAGAACTAAAGTGGATGGCCAGTGTGTAGCGGCTAATTTGATAAGTTCATATTAATGAACACTTTGTCAGCCAACAGAGTATTGACAACTAATAGCTGAGATATTTTGACCACTTTGAATGCTTACAACGACTTGCCATTCCATTCCACGCAGTGAGCCCATAATTCTAATATTAAACGAAGTTTTCTGTAACCAGTTAAGTTTTGGAACCGCACTATTAAATGTTACGCCCAGCCTCATCCAAATATTGCAGAAATGAAGCGGCATCAGTATACCGTTAATATCCTCGTGTTATTTTATCTAAACGTACATTATATTCGGTTCAGTCAAGGTTGTGAAAAACTCCCGTTACCTTGCGATTACACGTTTAGCTTTTAGTAAGTAGATAACGATATCAGATTTCTTAAAGACACAGAAATCTATTGATTAAGTGCGATATTCGACATCAAACTCATTCTATGACCATATTACATAGAACTTTAGCAGACAGGTGATCTCAGGATCAAACTATTGACGTGAATCACAATTGCAAAGTTAAGCAATCGCAGCTAGCTGCGTCTGCAATAGGGGATCACTGAGAGCTCTGAATAGTCCGCCAATAATCGTTTAACAGAATTTCGATATCGCCTAGTACTTAGGTTGTAGAGGGTATGATGGCGGTCGCTCCGCATAATATACCTAAGAACAGCCATATCGTAGTATACATATAACCAGCCTTAAAAATGTCTTGCGGTAAAACACTATACACGACTTTTAACATACAATATCATACATCTAAAATAAATCTTATCTTAGAGAAAACGAGTACAATGGGCGGCATTATCACGACTAGCAATCTCTATCGGACAACCTTCATATAAAGAAATTACGGAAATATTAAATAAATAAGGAAGAATTAAAAATCATTTTGCTAGACAACTTCCTTAAGGAACATTCAAGCATGCAGTCCAACTCGTCATTCAACAGTTCTTAATAGCCCACTGCTGGACATACGAAGGAGGTTGCGACCTAATATGCAATGCTAGTTATAGTCAGATGTTTTGGTATAGAGTATCACGTTTTTCTTCTTTTGCAATACTGTTGTCCTATTTCTTTAGTAAGCTGTAAGCTCCGGCGGGCGTCACCGGGACGAACAGAGCTGGTGACACTCCATATGGTATTCCATGGCCTTACCAAGCAAAATGAGATTCAATAACAAAAATATTCAATGAAAAATTCATTTCTCGAATAATTTCAAGTATTCGAACAAATGAATTTTTCAATGACAGTAACCTACAACTCATTTTCTACCATAATACCCGTGGACCTCTAAGAGACCATAAATATACTTGTTTTATTCATTACTAAATATTTTAATTGTAAACAAAAGCCAATTACGTCGAACTCATATTAAACGTTATGAATATCATACAATTTTAAGTCTCAACCACAATTTCGTGCCTTATTCTTAACATTGTTTACATTTCTATTACGATATATATGTAAAGCTGCAGCTAAAAATAAAAGACTTCATTATAATCGGGAATGTCGTTGATTCCGTTGTCCGAATAAGATATTAAAAGTATCGCTCGGGAGCGAAGGCGATGTGTTCATTTGGAATGCGATTGTGTGCTAATGCGTCGGACACCACTGTTGGCGGTGGCATGTTGACACCAATGCACACGGCACCGCGCGACATGTTAATCGACACACAGCCAATCACTTGAGCTAAACTCTGTGTAAGTGTGCTGTGAGTAGGATCCCCTATCACTGTAATTGTAAAACCTTCATATGATAAAGAGGATTAGAAAATAGATATTTGTTGGACGGAAGACTGTAAAATTACCAACTCTTCTATAACCAGTAAATAATTGGACCTAGAAAAGTTAAACGTAACAGGTGCCTTCTTAATTAATTGCATTTTTATAACATTTAGTAACAGTGATTGTCTTATAATAAATTTAACTATGCTGGACGTTTCTCTGAAGGATCGCATCAGGCACGAGGTGATCCAGAAGAGAACGATGGTCATCGGCGTGGGCCCCCGGATTGGCCAGTTAAAATTGCGGTGGGTGGGTGCAGAACCGACTACCGGTGGGGCAGTAGGTGTGACCACGGCTCTACATTGGCCTATTTTGTACGTATGCATTTCTGGGTTGGTGTCTGATTTTTTTCTTGGGTCGTCCTTTTACTACCCATTTATACGTAGTCGGGTTATGGCGATCCCATTCATCTACGGGTTATCCACATTGATCCCGTGTACATAAATTTATTCAAGGCCGAAAATTTGGGATTTTTGAATTTTTTGGTTGAATGGTTAATGTTATGATAAAAATACCTGAGACAAAATTGCAGATTAGGTAATTATCTAATTCTATCTAATTTCTTCTCTAACATTTACTATTTCTGAGAAAAATTCATTCCAAAATTAGCTGGAGCTGTATTCTCCATGAAATGTACACGTTACTCGACACAGGAGAAAGGACGATTCAAATTAAATTAAAAAGTCACGTGACACACTTTCACATATGTTTTAACATAGTAAGCAATTGAATTATTTCCAACATGATATTACTATTGTGTTTGTCATTTCGAATGTGTTCCTAGTTTATACGCTCGTGTAAATTCTTATTTCTTTATTTTTCATGTCAATACAGTATTTACTTTCATATGCACTTAATTATAAGCTGATAATTTAAAATTAGAAACAGACATTTTAATTTAATTTATTTGTATGAATGGATTGCCTTGGACTGCGACGGCATAGTAGTATGGATGGCAGAGCATATGCAAGGGCTCTGCAGAGGTCTCTCCCGTCGAACAGCTTTGTTTATTTTCTACGTGTATATATGTACGGATTTACAAAACTAATGTTAAGTAACAATTGTACACAGCATACAAGAGAGAGAGAGACTAAGAATTTTTAAGTTTTAATATTATTGAGTGTATTATTTATGTATGCATTATTTATATATGAATTAATTACATGAAATATATGTATGTATACACAATTCTTTATGTTTGTTGATTATCGATTTATCAAGTTTTATATTGAGAGAACTTTATCGGTAATTCCCAATTATTATAGTGCTGACTTATAAATTGTGCTGGGTTTATATAATATTTTAATATATTTTATTTGTTAAAAGTTATTATTAATTCTACTTTTATATTTTACATATTTCATTATATATTGCGCTTGAAATCAACAATTTGCAATTTTACCATCCATTGATCATAAACATGTCTCGCAAGTAGTGATGACAGGCGACGTGTTACCAAACTTGTCACCGCCAGCACATACCACATGTTTCACTCAATGCTACCTCCCATCTCAAGGCTTGGAGATTATTATGTCTCTGGAAAATGTATAAAACAATATAAAAACAAAATAAGCATATCTTCTTCTATGGAGTTCGTGTTAGGGTTGAGAGTCAGATATTCGAAACATTCAAAATATATTATTCAAAATGAAAGTAACACATAAAATCATCTTCAAAAAGGGTCGTTGAACAAGGCTGTACAATCAACAATATATGTATACAAGGACATAGAATAGAGAGAAATAAAAAAATTACGTATTTTTGTTGATAGCTTGTTTTACCATTGGGCCCGTGTTTCTGTCTAGTCAAGTCAGTTTAAACTACGCCCAACGATTTTATTTGTTATGTGATCAATGCCTCGGTGAGGGAGAGGGCTGTGATGACTGAAACCTGGGACCTGAGACCCACCGAATTATTTTTTAGCTTTTAGTACATTACTATCAGTAAAACGGTTGAAATTAACTTTTTACATATTTTTTTATTTTCAAGTTCTTAGTTTTTAATTTCAATACATAATATTTCTCATTTATCTTCTAATAGTCAAGCCCTTTCATTTGATGCCCATATCAAGGTAGTCATGTCACCAGAACTGAAGGTGTGTACCAAATTTCAGAACAATCAGTCAACAGAAAGGGAATCAAATTTCAATTACTGGGTTTGACCAACACAGACAAAAAACAGGGTATATAAAACTACCAGCACCACAAAAAAAATTCTGCAATTAAAACCATTAATCAACCGGCGATGTTAATTATTTTGGCTAAAATGAGATTGTCCATAGAGATTGATAACAACACTTGATTAGCCTCTCGGTCTGGAGATAAGTGACCCAGTGCAGTGCAGTTAAAAGAAATAAGTAAATACCTATATCAACAATATGGTTATCATATATATATATATATATATATATATATATATATATAAGTCATAGAACAAATGTTGTTGGGATTGATGTAGTGAAGCTGCCTGCAAGAGGTGATGCGCTAATTTAAATTAACTCTGTGTATAATGATATAATATATGTAATATAGATATGCTTATTTTGTTTTATTATTGTTTTATACATTATATTTAATAAACAGTTTTAAAATTTAAGTATTTCCATACAAAATTTATTTATTGCTAAACTCTGCTAAACTCGCATAACTCTACGCTACGCACCTTGTGTAGGCAAAATATTGGCACGTGTTGCGGGGTGCGGGGTTGCGGGGTGACACGGCGGCGGCGATGCACAAAAGAAATTGAAAAATTTACCTAGGTCATCGGTAGTACGTCACGATCGATTAGAAATCCTGTTCGCTACTGTTCCCGCGTAATTTTGATAAGTGAGTGCTTACGATAAACAGAACTGCGATCCGTATACGAACAGGGAGTATCCCAGTCGGTGGATAGGACGTGGAGGAGCACGTGCGTGGCCTCCTAGGTCACCAGATATTACTCCTCTGAACTTTTAATTTTGGGGACATGTGAAAAGCATAGTTTATTCCAGTGGTGAAGTGGCTAGCCGCGTCAGGCTAACGGACAAGATTGTTGGGGCGTTTGAGCAAATTAAAACAAACCTGCAGGTACTGTCACGAGTTGGTGAACAATTGAGGTGAAAATCGATTGAGTGTGAAGGGGACTATTTTGAACGATATGTGCATGATACCCACCATCATCCGCGAGACCTAAATTTAGGAGGTAATCTGTAAATACTTATCTAATCCTTTTGTAAATAAGACATTGAATTAATGTAAATAAGCTGATTCCACTTTTTAAATACGCCTGCATTAAAAAATACAAGTATGACTAGAAGTAGAGTACCGATTGTCATTTTTTAATGTCGTCATCATCATCATCATCATCATCACCCTATCGCAGTCCACTGCTGGACATAGGCCTCTCCAATTTCACGCCACTTAGTTCGATCTATGGCTTCTCGCATCCAGCTCCTGCCAGCCGTCTTGCGCAAATCATCGCTCTTAATTTTTTAATGTAGCTAATCCTTTTTCTTATTTCTTTTTTTTAACGGGGGAAATCCTCATGGATGTCCTCCGACCTGGGGAGAGGGCGAAGGGGTCTGTCAGACTTTTACTGACTAAAACCCCCGGTGTTCCGTCTCTCACCTACGCCAGGGATCACGGGAACTTAAAAGGAATCCGCAATCCCCGACTGGTGCCGACCCGCTACTGCGGGCGACATCTCGTCAGTGAGTGGAGTGAGGTGTTTAACTCCCCTCGAGACTTTAAAGAGGGGCGCAAAGGAACACTTCGCGCCGCCACCTCGGATCCGGTTGCTTAGGTAGCGACGAACATCCTCAAGGTCGCCGCCCCTGAACCTATCTCTAGTCTATTATAGCTCTTAAAAACCGTGAATCGATCGTCGATTATATCCGAACAAAGTGACCTTTATACATTTTTGTTAATTCTCGCTCTAAATATAAATAAATACGATATTTATACTCCATGAACTGGGTTTCATCAGATAAGCACATAATTTAATGGTTCTTGGCCACTGTCATCATGGCTATTGTGACAAGGAATTTTTGTTCACTTTCAGAATTGCAACTCCTATTAAGCGTCACTTCTTAATAGATTGGTAGTAGAGCTACTGCTACTGATTGAAAGAGCAATCGAGCAGAATCGGGGGTCAAAAGTGTTTGTGAAATCTCTTGGAAGAAGCCATTTGACGAAGCTGACCACAGTAAGCGGAGAAGTCGTTGCTTCCAAGCTGGCTGTCCTTTCGGAAGTAGAAAGCTTCTATGGCGATTTGTACGCTTCGCATGCATCTCGACCTGATCCCGAAAATGAGGACCCTCGAGCCAAATTAACACGCCACTTCACCGAAGATCTGCCAGAAGTCAGCATTGACGAAATCGAGATGGCTCTTAGACAGCTGAAAAATGGAAAAGCCCCTGGAGAGGATGGCGTTACTACAGAGCTGTTAAAGGCTGGAGGTAAACCCGTATTAAAGGCGCTCCAAAAGCTTTTCAACGCTGTCCTGTTCGAAGGGAGGACTCCAGAGGCGTGGAGTAGGAGTGTGGTCGTCCTGTTCTTCAAAAAGGGAAATAAAACCATGTTGAGGAACTATCGGCCCATTTCCCTCTTGAGCCACGTCTATAAGCTGTTTTCAAGAGTCATCACGAACCGTCTTGCGCGAAGACTCGACGAATACCAGCCACCGGAGCAGGCTGGGTTTCGGAGCGGATATGGCACCATAGACCACATCCACACAGTGCGGCAGATAATACAGAAGACCGAAGAGTATAATCAGCCCCTGTGTCTAGCATTTGTGGACTATGAAAAGGCCTTTGACTCGATTGAGATCTGGTCTGTTCTGGAGTCCCTGCAGCGTTGCCAAGTAGATTGGCGGTACGTCCGAGTGTTGAGATGTCTCTACAAAGCCGCTACTATGTCCGTCCAAGTACAGGATCAGCATACAAGACCCATACCATTGCATCGAGGAGTGAGGCAAGGGGACGTTATATCCCCGAAATTATTCACTAATGCAATGGAGGACCTGTTTAAGACGCTGCACTGGAAAAGGCGCGGTATCAACATCAATGGCGAATACATCTCTCACTTGCGATTTGCAGATGACATCGTCATCATGGCAGAGACGTTGCAGGACCTACAACAGATGCTGAACGACCTGGCTGACTCGTCTGTGCGCATCGGCCTACGGATGAACTTCGACAAGACCAAGGTCATGTTCAATGAACATGTACTACCGGAACCGGTTGCGGTACACGGTGCCGTTCTCGAAGTTGTTCAAAAATATGTATACCTCGGGCAGGCTTTGCAGTTAGGTAGAAACAGCTTTGAGGACGAGGTGAACAGAAGAATCCAGCTAGGTTGGGCAGCGTTTGGGAAACTTCGTCGGGTCTTCTCATCATCGATCCCACAGTGCCTAAAGACGAAAGTCTTCAATGCGTGCGTCCTACCCGTAATGACTTACGGAGCCGAAACGTGGACACTTACGGTTCGACTGGTCCATAAGTTTAAAGTCGCTCAGCGTGCAATGGAGAGGTATATGCTCGGCGTTTCTCTAAGGGATCGCATTAGAAACGAGGTGATCCGACAAAGAACCAGGGTCATCGACGTAGCCCACAGGATTAGCAAGCTGAAGTGGCAGTGGGCTGGCCACATTTGCCGAAGAACCGATAACCGTTGGGGTAAACGAGTTCTTGAGTGGAGACCGCGTCTCGGCAAACGTAGTGTAGGACGTCCACAAGCCAGCTGCAGCGATGATTTGCGCAAGACGGCTGGCAGGAGCTGGATGCGAGAAGCCATAGATCGAACTAAGTGGCGTGAAATTGGAGAGGCCTATGTCCAGCAGTGGACTGCGATAGGCTGATGATGAGAGCTACTGAACCCTTCGCGTAACGCGCAGACAGCGCGTGAGACTAGAAATCCTTGTAGTGATTATTCATAAAATGATTATTACGGTTACCATCGCCTGGCTGGCCTCAACCTTGCACATCATCAAACAATTTATTTATGAAAATGTAAAAAAAATATAAAAAAGCTTGAAATTTTTATACGATTTATTTCATTAAATAGGCAGTTCAAAAAAAAAACCAAGCTTGTCTAAAATGTCGTTTATTACATATATTGTAATAAGCTGCATAACACTTGTCGATAGATGGCGATTGGATTGAAATATTAATAAAATTGTGACACTGTTCTAAGTGGGCTGCTCTATTCCGCTATACTTTTGGGAAGTGGGCAGGCGTTTCCGCTCCGATTATTTAACTGTGCTCACAGTTAAATAATCGAAGGCACCTAAATTAATGCAATATAGATATATGTCAAGAAATCAATATATACGATTTTTAATAGTGTAACAAACCAAATTTAATAATTAAAACCAAAATATAGTAAAATATATTTTTACGAAATCAGTTACAAGTTGAAGAATTAGGAATCGTATCTTCTGATTAATAATGCGTATATTATGCAGTAGTAAACAATTTTGGTTCGTTAATTAGAAATACATATTCAAATAGAAATATATACGGTCGAATTGAGAAACCTTGCAGAAGAAGCTTAGAAAGCTTACAGAAACTTTATTTTACACTTTCAAAAATGTATTGGTTAATAATGTGCAGGGCTAAGGCATGCCAGGCGATGTTTACCGTACTGAGCATGCTATGACTCAACACTACATGATTTTCTAGCCCTTACAGACATACCGTTATATGAGTTCAGGGTTCAGTAGCTCTCGGTCTAAAAGTTGAGGTTTGATTTCAAACGACATGACGCGATCGTCATATCGTTGTATTGGAATCTATCAACCGCTGACAAAATTATAAACTATTTACGCAATGCATCGTAAGGTATTTAAGTTAAATTGTATTTATTTGAATTATAAAATACTTCAACATGCTGGACCATATGGCAATAACAATGAAATATTCAGATACTTATGAACTTAAAACTCACTTATACTTAATAACGGAGTAATTCTGCCAACAGAGCTTACCTAGTGAAAGTGTGATAGAGAGAGATAACAAACTTTAAGCAATAGAATACATTCCAGTATAACAGAACCCAGACAAGTCATCATTGGTGTACTTTAACCATCGTGTACTGGTTTTGTGATTAATCTATAATGTGTATGTAGTTAGTCATCTCTAAGTATTTTTGCCAGCAGTTTATATGAATATCACAGTACAAACTCAGGCTATCTTGGGACTAGGTAGCTCAGCTTGATTATTAACCAGCTATTACTATAGACAATACAAAAAACATACACAAAGACATATTTGCTGAAGCTATTTATGATGTGTTGTGACAGTATATTATAAATGTATGTGTGGACCATATAGTACTATCACAATAGAAGCTGCTATAAAGCAAAAATTATAAAATAAAAAAGATTTCAATTATTACTTTAGACAATCTTCAGACCACAATTGGATTGAAGGAAATTTTTTTATGTTACTTTGTGTCAATAAAGTGTCAACTAACATTTGCAAGGACATAATAATAATGACATTATTCAACACCAGGTAATAACAAATGGATTTAAAATTAGGTATGAGAATACAAGTGGTCCTTTACACTCTGAGGTAACTTGATGAAGAGTAAACATGACAGAAAA
Source organism: Hyphantria cunea (assembly GCA_003709505.1). Taxonomy (NCBI): domain Eukaryota; kingdom Metazoa; phylum Arthropoda; class Insecta; order Lepidoptera; family Erebidae; genus Hyphantria; species Hyphantria cunea. The sequence continues at coordinate 61,642 of PKRV01001155.1, forward strand.
GGATACAAGGAACATAAGAAGGGAAACTAAAGTATTTTAAGTATTATAGAAAGTGATAGTGAGACAAATTGTAATAAGTGTATAATTAAATATATAAATATTATTTACTTAAATGAAATAATCTAACTAACTGACTAAATTAAAAAGTTGGATGTGGCTTTGATATCTCCTACATAAAGCTCCCTTACATTATTTTTTAAGACAGTTACTGTTTGTGCCCTACAGCATATTTTGTATTAATAGTGCATAAAACATAATTGTGAATGGTCCGAATGCAATATTAAGCTACTGCTTTAATTCTATAATTTAAGGGTCAAAGGCTGCTGCTCACACATAATGAGCATTATCTGAATGAATGAAGGATTAACTCTATGGGCTCTTTTCTAAAACTACATTATTATGTTGTATATAATGTAGATGTTTTTTCTCTTGTCTACAGTAAATTAATACTGCAACAATAAAAATTCATCTTTAGCTTGAATACTGCAATATTATTTGCTATTTATTTCGTTAATATAACAGCAGCATAAATAGAAATAAAAGTTAAGACAGGTTTATGGCATATAACAACATAAGATTACCAAACATTGTTTATTATAATGCATGTATATATACATTTGTCTACAATAAAGGAGTACTGAAACTGAAACACTGGTTTATTTCCCTTATATGCTAAGAATAATAGGCTAACAGCATTGCAAAGAGAATGAAAACAGGATTTTGTATTGTGTAGTACACTGGTATGGTAAGCCAAAAATCTTCGCTTAGTATAGTATTAAGGGATCATAACATTCCTTCTCTTTAGAAACATTGACAGTAGAAATGTTCACGAAAATACGAAGGTAAAATATATATTTTTTAATTTTTTTTGGGTATGGCAAACTGTGCCGACGTCAACAATTCAGCCAAGGACATATGAATGTAAGAGATTAGTGTGTTAAAAAAAACAAGAAAAAATCAAAGATAGCAAAGTGAAGAAGGAAGAAGGAAAAAGGTAAAATATTCTTCTTTTGATGATATGGCAATCAGCCGGTATCAGCTATTTCTGCCAATGTCAAGTATTTCAAGTCTTCAAGTCTTCGTCATGATGGAATTAATGATACAAAAAACATAAAAAATGTGGATGACATCAAATGGGGACCGTCTTTCTCAAAAACAAAAACCGATCTCCGGTAAAATATTCTTCTTCTTTTGATGATATGGCAATCAGCCGGTATCAGCTATTTCTGCCAATGTCAAGTATTTCAAGTCTTCAAGTCTTCGTCATGATGGAATTAATGATACAAAAAACATAAAAAATGTGGATGACATCAAATGGGGACCGTCTTTCTCAAAAACAAAAACCGATCTCCGGTAAAATATTCTTCTTCTTTTGATGATATGGCAATCAGCCGGTATCAGCTATTTCTGCCAATGTCAAGTATTTCAAGTCTTCAAGTCTTCGTCATGATGGAATTAATGATACAAAAAACATAAAAAATGTGGATGACATCAAATGGGGACCGTCTTTCTCAAAAACAAAAACCGATCTCCGGTAAAATATTCTTCTTCTTTTGATGATATGGCAATCAGCCGGTATCAGCTATTTCTGCCAATGTCAAGTATTTCAAGTCTTCGTCATGATGGAATTAATGGTACAAAAAACATAAAAAATGTGGATGACATCAAATGGGGAGCGTCTTTCTCAAAAACAAAAACCGATCTCCGGTAAAATATTGGCTAAGCTAGCTGTCATAGATTACAACTTCATTACAGATTAAATTAATGATTTATGTAAATTTAAAACTGAAATATCTTTTGCATGCCGACTTTCAAAAATCCAGTAATTAAAACTAGAATTGTTGATGTTTTAACTAACCTAATAAATAAAACAAAAATCCCATCCATGAGAAGTGAGTGATAGACGGTAAAAAAGTCCTATACAAAGCTGCCATTGTCCTTTAGATAACTTCTTAAAAAATAAGAAGAAGAAGAAAGGAAGAGTTAGCTCGCCGTCAGGAGGAGTAGGTGCTCTTGTTATAAGGCATTCATGAGACGTTCGGCAAAAAAGCTGAAAGATCAAGATCAGGGGCTCAAAGTACCGCCGTTTAATGGTACCTAAATATCAACATTTGTGTTGGATATTAATAAATATGGTGTAAATCAAGTGTGGTAATCAAGGGACTACTTCTATTTAATTAATACCAGCTAATAACAGCAAGAATTGTACTTATAATATTAATTAAATATATTTTCCAAGACTTCTTTCTATTCCTCCCATATAAAATGCCAGTTTCATACATAAGTGATGGTTAAATATTAGGATATATATAAAAGAAACTGATGCCACCCGCGGCGTTACCTGCAGGTGAAGTTATACCACTGGTAAAACTGCTGGGCTCATCTAGCATTTTAGTAATTTCTCACAATATTAAATTAATATTTGATTATCCAACTACATCGGGAAGTGAGGCAACAATGAAAATTAATTTTGTGAAATAAAGTTTATACTGAAATGTAATGTCCTTTTTTTACTCGATTTCACCAACCATTTATGGCTGCATCTACTAAGATCCCCTGGGGGATTTGGAATTTTCGTCTACTCTGGATTTATTTGGATTTTTTATTCCTAGGGGATCGTAGTGGACGGAGCCACATATACGAGTATGAAGCATGCACATAGGCTGTTCCAAAAATAGTTAGTGAAAGGAAAACTAGTTAGAATATAAAAAGTTTATTAACAGCTTTTCGAAATATACCCCTCCAATCCCAATACACATTCGGGTGAAGCAGCTTTCAAAATATTTAAAAAACATATCTTGCTGCCTTATCAATTAAACAGAAAGTGATTTAATCTTACTTAACTTGTTTGCAATAAAATAAAGATTTACAATTATTGCAGTTTCATTGGTACAATCCTGTTGTTAACATCACTACATTAAAATTCACTCAAATTTGTAGTTGGATTATTTGTAAACTGTATTTTATTTGGTAAAAGCCACCAATTATTTTTACCAGCAGATTTTACAACTTAATCTACTTAGATGTGCATGTTGAATAATTTCTACACACATAGAGCGCAAACCCTATAACAACCAGCACACAAAAACCATAATGCAATATCTAAATGGGTTTCAAACAGTATAATACACAATATATAACAACTTCCTAATTAATTGCAACTTCATAATCATATTTAATTAATCCTAAATATAATTAGGATTAACATCATATAGTCATTTAATAATACAGGCAAGTGAGAGCACTTAAATATTTGAACAGTTTTGAAATAGTTGTATACATCAATAAATGATGATCAATTATTACTTGTACACTTGGTAGAATGGTGGATGAAGTCGCTTTGCACACACAGCATCATGCAAGAGTAAGCACAAGTTTGACATACTTCTGACCAACTGTGTGTTAAACCTGGTGAAAAGTGACACAACTCCACTCCCCCTCAAGTGCAACTAATGGCCACTACTCCTTTCTTTAATCATGTCAGAATTAATGTACAGAATTAAAACTTGTAATCCATACAGGAAGTACTCTCACATTACTAATATAAGCTTTAAGCATCTTTTGTAGGTTTAAGCTGCCAAAAGACTTACTCTACCTGATGGAAAGCCTAAATAGAATCCAAGAGTGGAGATCACCACCCTCAATGTGAAAGTGGACAATGCAGTAGGCCTGGTGAGATACTTTTTCACACCCCGCTTAAAGGACTCAGGATCATAGTGGGAATGTGGGACATTTAGCTACATATTCATTAGGTAATTTGTAGTGTCTAATAAGTAATTTGTTATTAGAATCTAATTATTTATTTGCTTATTTGTTAATAAGTATATCCCAAATAAGTATTTGTTACAGAAACCAATAAGAACTTGTTTAGTGTAGAAGTGAAACAAATGGACAAGCTAAGACTATTTGGAGCTTATATGTTTTTTCTCCTAATGTGTCTCTGCCAGTTTCCCTTGTAATCAATCAAGAGTCGAGCAATGAGAACAATATTAGTGGACAATAATATTGAACATGCACAAGTCAAACCATTTATTTTATGAAAGCAGGCCGACATGTGCACACCATATATGTCAACTCCATTGTCTAAAATTTTATATAGACCTCTGAGCACCTTAGCTGCAGTGTTACTTCTCTGAGCAAAGCCTGTATCCTCTCTTATATGCAAGTATGACAGAATATGCTTACATTGTAAATGACAAAGTTCATTAAAGTTAGTGGATGGCAAGTGCAACATTCGCATAGCAAGCTTACACATTTGTTCATGTTACTCCAAAAAGTTGGGAGACTTACAGTAATAATGTACAACATAAACTGAGTGAGTGTTCGTAGGTACTCTACATCTGCCTAGACCTAGCTCAAAAACTTGTACCTAACGGCGCTTCAGCACGCGCTATGCACTGGCTCATAGTCGCCTTACTGTCCAACTGAACCGCAAAACACAACTGTAGTAAATATTATCATAGCGATTTATACCAATATACTCACCACTATGTTCAGTAAATATGTTCGAGCCGAGCATGCGGGGGTCTTTCGGCACCCGCGGCTTGCTACGTGCCGAACGTATGGACGCGCCGCTGGCTGTTCCTCGCTCTTTCGCCTGCTGTGCCCCCATGCTGGGATTCTGAACGTCTGGTGATGAGAGACCACTTCAGGGACACCGTCGCACGCTTTTATTCAATAACACCGCGGACACAAATACGTGAGCGCCATACTCCTCTTAGAAATCACTTCACTTTTATGTCTTTAGACTAATCAAAAATATTCACGGACTAAGCGACGAGCATGCTGACGAGTTTAGACTTTCTCAATTACACTTTTTTAGAAATAGCCATCCACAAAAAATAATACATCCACCGCCATTATGCGTGTGACTGACATGTTTGTTTGACGTCGATTTTTTAGTTTCAATAATTTGCCAGCAGAGGGCACAACTAAATGTATCACAGATTAAAAGTGACAAAGGTACATCTGTTATATGTACATAGGTATATTAAAGTTTTATGATATGGCTTTGGATACTCCCAGAAATGAACGGTCGTTGTTTTATACCTACATACATAATGTCACACCTTTTTCTCAGAGGGGTAAGCAGGTATAATTGATCTCCACTTACTTCGGTCCTGACACTCATGAAACACCTCTTTTCGTCAGTTGTCATGACAAGAAAATTGTTCTTCTCAACTGCAACACTTGTTGGCTCTATTTTATAGTATAGTGTAAAACGTGTAACCAAAATGTAGGCTGGTGCTTTTATAACGAAAACTATCTAGGGTTTTAATAGATTTTGACATCATTTACAGTAAAGACCACAAAATCATGCAAATGTAGATAATTTATGACCTGACAGGTCGACAGATCGTCAAGTCAATGGGAATACATAACATACATACATATACATACATAACATACATACATATACATACATATATCCGTGGGAGAGCCACGCTTCGGCATGAATGGGCCGGCTCGACCGTAATCGACCGTAGTAATACCACGGCTTCACAGAAAACCGGTGTGAAACAGCGCTTACGCTGTGTTTCATTGAGTGAGTGAGGATACCGGAGGCCCATACCCCAATCCAATGCCCTCTATCCCCCTCACCATCCCCTTCCCCCCAGGCCGCCATAGTGTGGGTCACCGTGCTGCATTGTTCTTTTTCGCATTGAGGATGGTGACCACCACTCTTGGATTCTGCTCATGCTTTCCATCAGGCAGGGCAGAGTCATTTTGGCAGCTTAAATATATATATAAAAAAAAAAAAACATGGCAGTCGTATTGTTGTTGTTGCGACTGTCTATCGTTCACAAAGTTTAAAAGATGATGAAGTATCTTAGGCTTATCCTAGACGGCAGATGGCTCTTTGACGAACACTTACAACAGTTTGCCCCGAAGTTGGTCGATGCTACCTCTACTCCAAGTTGTACACGGGTACATATCAGTGTAACGGGTGACCGGAGACCTATCTATGTAGAAGAACATCTGCCTCCATCTTCAAGGCGTCTGTTTTATCTTGCTCTCGACTTTGCTAAACGAAATGACTATAAATTCTGCTGGATATCTGACGGAAAAAGCCTTCTACGGAAACATCCGTCATAAAATCAGAACAGTGTCTACTAAACTTGGAAACTATAAAATGACTATTTTGTATTGTTTTAAAACGTAATCGTAATTCCAAAAAATATAAGCTTGTTTAAAGCCCAACGTTATTTTAACAAATTAATGCCCGTAGAAAATTCAAACTACACTAAAACATCTTAAAAAAGCGAGATGAGTGCTGTTGTTGTCGGTAACTTAACGGCGCAATTAGTAAATGAGCCGACAACTGTCTTTATGCATATTGTTTATTACTACGATGCTTCGGTCGCACCGTTTATAAAAGTTTTACTCCTTAGAAATGATTAGTAAAATACACATTGCTGCCAACGATATAGACAACTTCAGCGTGGCCAGTTTATATATTTGTACACCAGATAAGTGCACAGATATTGTTAAAGTCCCTAAATATCATCTAAATATTGTGCACAAAAATGTACGAAGTATTAATAAGAATCTAGACCAATTTGTTTATACATTTTCTAAAATGAAATTTGAATTTGATATTATTATACTTTCAGTGTTGGTTAAAAGTATTGGCTCTTAATAGTTACTCATCTCATTATACTACTAACAATCTAACACAGAACGATGGAGTTCTGATGTATCCTAATCCGCCTCTATAGACGCGAATTGTTAGGTGTGCAGCGTGGGTGATACTGTTATAATGGGTGTTTATAGATCGCAATCTCACTTAGATCTAAGCCAATTTTATTCTTGAAATTCTTGAAACAATAAAGTCCTTTAGCAATATAGCTCTGATAGGAGATCTAAATGTTGATATTAAAGAGAATAGTAATTCTGATCTGAAATCTCGTGAGTACCTTCTAAATACGGTTTGTCTTGGACTGTTACCAGCGCATGAAATTCCAACTAGATTAGGAAATTGTCTTAATCACATTATGCTAAAAACAAACACACCAGCAAAAGCTATAGTATTAAATACCCACGCAACAGATCACTGACCCATAATTTTATGTTAGTATTTTATGTTAATTTAGTGTTAGTATTAATAATTTTGTGTCAGTTTTAGATAACTTACCTTAATACTAAAAAGTTCGTAGCATATTTAAATTATGATGCCATTAAACACCATTTAGACAAGAGCGATTTTAGTTCCTTTTTAGTAGAAACTGATGCGAACAAAGCTACTGATAATTTAATTCCAATTATTATAAACACCGTTCAAAAGAACAGAGTACAAAAAAAGATTGGTTGGCGGTGTCGGATATTAAAACCATGGATCACTGACGGACTGCTTTGGTACATACATAACCGTGAGAGGATGCATATGGAACTCAGGAAAAATGTCAATAGCCTGACACTTACTATCACATATAAAAGATACCGAAATTTCTGTGATACCCTGCTCAGAAAGTTAAAATCAGAGTTTGAAAAGAAACAGTTCAGCAAGGATCAAAATAATCTAAAGGCAATGTGGGATTTAATAACTTCAATATCGGGTAAAAAGAGTCAGTCAGAGCCAGCTACAGAATTCTTAAACTTGTCAGCTGATGCCAAGTAGTCATCAAATAGTGTCAATAGGTACTTCATTAATATAGGCAAAGACCTGGCCTCCAAACTACCACCCCCCGGAGAGTTCACCTCACAAAGGAAGCACTTCTTTGACACGGTGTAATTCATTTAGGATAATACCAGTAAGCAGAGAGCAAGTTGCAGCAATTATTACTTCACTTCAAACCACCTGCGCAACTGGCTGGGACAATATCCCAGACTTAGCAAACAAACTCTCTCGGGAAGTGTTAGCAGCACCGATTGCACACATTTATAATAATTCAATTGCGAATAGTGTTTTCCCCAAAAGCTTTAAAAAGGCTATAGTTACTCCTATGTACAAGGGTGGGGACAGAAGCCAACTAACAAATTATCGGCCTATTTCAGTTTGCAATGCTTTGTCTAAGATCCTAGAAAAAAATCTTAACAACTATTAGACTGGATATCTGTTAATATGTAATGTAATTGCACAAAACCATTCCGAGCTTAGAACCGGTATATCCACTGAGGACGCTGTAATAAATTTTAGTATCGCGGTGTCTGATATATAAGACAAAATCCTCAAATGCTGTGGCGTATTCTTGGATATATAAAAAGCATTTGATACGGTTTCGGTTTCCATTATGTTAACCAAATTGGAACGCACCGGGATCTGTAGTTAAGCTTTGGGTATTTTTAAGGACTATCTCACAGATCGTACCCAAGTTGTGAAAGTTAACCATTTAGTGAATTATGAAGAGAACATCGAATACGGAGTTTCTTAAACAAGTATACTTGACACGTTATTCCTCATTTACGTTAATGATTTGTGCGCGGTGCAAATATATAACTGAAATTTTCACATAAGCCGACGACACTGTCTTGCTATCTTATGGGAAGCTAAAGCTGAAGCTAAGAATAGTTAGTTAGAAAGTAAAATGGTGGTTATCATCAAATCATAAACCTTCCGTGGAAACTTTAACACATACCGCTCACTGCTGTAACTATTCAACAACAGCTTGTTCCTGCCTTTCAATATCAAATATCGTAAGTATACAATATTCAGGCATCATTATTAATGACTGATTGGACTGGAGTCCTCAGGTAGAAACTCTTACAGGACGTGTAAGAAGGCTTTTGTTTAAAAATCTTCGCTTTGCCAGTTGTCAGCCAATAATGGACACAGCCTATGCTGCATTATGCCGATCGATTGTATTCCAGCATGGGGAGGAACACACAAAACCTTGTTCCTGATTATCAAGATAATGCATCATAACCCACGCTATTATTCCATTACAGAATTGTACAGGGAGGTTCGGGTCCTATCAGTGCGCCAATCATTTATACACATGAACAAAATAGTAGAAAAAAAGTCGTGGTGCACTGATTTGCTGCTCATTACCCTGTCGGACTTTAAATCGTTAAAGCAACAAAATTATGAAATATTTGGATTTATCTCACGAGATTGTCGATATGTGGGATGTAGATTCGGTGATCATTGTTCCGATAGTTGTATTTATTTACGGATTGATAGCCAAAAGCCTCGACCAACACCTCAAGAGGCTCACGTTAGATGACTGGATCAAGGGTCTGATGCAGAAGGCAGTCTTTCTTGACACGGCTCGTATTGTGAGGAGGTTCTTGTCTTTGGAGCCCTAACCACGGGTTTCTTGGTCCCTTTACCCGAAGTCGGTGGTCTACTATTTTTTATATTTTTTTTAAATTGTTTTAGGGGCAAACAAGCAGACGTATCGCCTGATGGTAAGCGATTACCGCCGCCCATGGACACCCGTAACACCAGAGGTGTCACAAGTGCGTTGCTGGCCTTTGGGGGATGGGGAGGGGAAGGGGGATGGTGAGGGGGGATAGGGGGCGTTGGATTGGGGTATGGGCCTCCGGTATCCTCACTCACTCGATGAAACACAGCGTAAGAGCTGTTTCACACCGGTTTTCTGTGAGGCCGTGGTATCAGTCCGGTCGAGCCGGCCCATTCATGCCGAAGCGTGGCTCTCCCACGGTGAAAATCCTCCGACCAGGCGAGGTGATCATGCCTGGCGGGCCACTGCCCAAAATTTATATTTTTAAATGTATTTGTTTTTATATGTATATGACGGCAGTCGAACTGTATTCCAGCTGCAAGAGACGACGACTGGATGGCGCTAGTGGAACGTGCACCGGACGCACCATTTAAAAATTATTTAGTCGATTTAATTTTATATCGATTATTTGGCTCAAAACACTTGGATTCAAACTAGTAAAATATTGTGACGTTACCCCCTCCCTAAGCGACCGCCTTTATAACGAGCTGCGCTGTTGAGACGGCACGCATTTCGAACGATTGCGTCTTGGTGCACGGACCTGTCAGTGGTCTCTCTACAGTCAGTACTGCACGATTATTGGATGTGGAACGTTATCTCTGATAATTAGTACTATCTATATTGCGGTGGGTAGGTGGACTACTGTCCCTGACAGTCAGTACTGACCTATGTGACCGCCTTCATTGCCATAGTAAGATATTAAACTAATTCTACACCTTTGTTAATTTCCAAGTTTTAGGATATTCTGATTTATTTGAGTTATTGAAATAAATTCTGTATATTGCCATATCTAACTTTGACTTCTAATGTCTGGGCCTAACCCGATATATATTTAATATGTAAATAATCTATCACCACAATATCAGGCTTATCGGCAACAATAGTCAAAGTTTTCCGCACGTCCGATCGTATCCTCTCAAATACGGCATCATCCAGCAAATGACAGCGCTGTACAGCTTGTACTTGATCCGATAATCATTGTGCGAAATGTTGACGGCTGGCTCAAGCTGCTGAAACAGAGAGACTAGTCGAACACGGCACGCAGTAAGATTTGTTCCCAACTCTGTAGCCCGAAAATATACGTACAGGTGTTGGCGATGTCGGCGGAGAGCAAAACTCGTCGCTGGAAGGTGAGCTCGGCGCCTCTACAACAGCTGAAACTTCTACTGTTGCCTCCGGTGGTGATAAGGCAGAGCGTAGCGAGTCCGGCAATGATACTCGTGCTCTAAGCCTAGCTCTAGTTAACATTTTGGAATTTCTAGGCAATATTCATTTTACGACATGACGTTTAAAAGGTCATGTCTAACATCATGGATGTTTCTTTATAAACTGCATTATTTTTGTATTTTTATCTTGTTTTGGTGCCAATGATTCATTTTAAATATATATTGAAACTTGTTTCGATTGATTTTAGGTGTTTAGAAATATTTAAATCTTGAGGAAATGAAATAAATTATTGAAAAATATTTTTAGGAATTCCACCCGCATTCAGTGTTTTGCGTCCCTTCTCTTTAGTCAGAGCGAATGGAGTGAATACAGTATCCACTGCAATCATACTGCGATGCACTCCAACATCATTACGTAGAAAATAATCTCCAAGATTGTGTATCTCGTGATTGTGTAGAGTCCTGATATCCAATAGCCCACGACCCCCAAACTTTCGCGGGATATACAATCTCATAACCGATGAACGTGTGTGGTGCGGTGCATTCGAAGTGTAGTCGCGGACGGACGGACTCTCCTATCAAGAGAATCTAATTCGGTCTAAGCACACCAAAGGAAAACATCACAATGACTATTATTATTATTAAAGTTATATTTACTTAAGACTAGATATCCAGCTAGATAGAGCCAACTTTGAGAAACTGAGTGATATTTTCTCATCCCAAATACCGCAGTGTTTCAAGACAAAAGTTTTTGACCAGTGTCTGTTTCCAGTGACAAATTCCGGTACAGAGACCTGGTCGCTTACAATTTATAAGAAGGCTCAAAGTCAGCCGAAGAGCAATGAAAAAGGTAAAGATCGGAGTTTCTCTGCGTAATCGAATCAGGATAGGAGATCCGTAGAGAGGTCACCGATATTGCCCGGTGAATTGCCAAAATTAACTCTAACGTACATCTATATATTGTTTACAAGATTAAATATAACACTTAACTAATTTGGGATTATCGACACAAATGCACAGCGTGAACTGACAATGTGACATTTGAGTTAAGAACACGTTGATGTGGTCAGGAGCGAGGTAGGATTACAGTGTACAGTCCTTAGTTAGACCACTTTGTATTTGCTCCGCGCTCTGACCTCCGCCAGCCTTGCCTACGTGCAATCCACAGACTTGCCTATACTGTTAGGGGTTTTACAGTGGGCACAGTTATAAAATTGAATATTGAACTTGGGTACATAGGCTTTATGTACCCAAGTTCCATAGTCGGATGCATCTCATAATTTGGTAATTAGTTAACATGGAGTAAGCTCATAATCTCAGACTTCAAATAATTACAACTAAATTACAATAAAATGTACGACGTACGACAACTTTCAGAAAAGTATAATGAAGAGGTAAACATGCAAATACGTTTTTAAAATAACTTTTTTATTAAAATAACATCATCAACAACAGAAAAAATAACATTTAATAATAATAAATAATAATTAAACTTAAAATAGTACCCAAGCAGCCCTACTCTTAAAGTGGAACAGTAAGTATCCTAATGTGTAATGCAAGCACTTTCAAGCAGCGCCTGGTGATCGCCCTCTGTCCACAGCATCCCTATGCTATTGCTGTAAACACCCGTAGAGTTCAGCGAGCAACTTCTTCAGTTACGTCTCACCAACCTCTATTGCATCCGACCCTTGGCCTCGCCACACGCACCACGTGCGTTCGCAATGCTCTATATGTATATATGTGCAAATTCATCTATTTTAACAAACACTTAACTTGTGTCATTAAGTACTTACTACTTACATAGTTTAATACCTTAGCTACTTATTTAGCTTCGCAATTCCCCGAATGTTTAGCCGTCAGTACGCGTGTGTACGGTGCAACCTTTTGAGGCCTCCATACAAGTTATGCAATGGCACTAATGGCAAACAAGTTGGCACTGTGTCAGGAATCGAAGGCCATACTCGTACTCGTGCTCGTGTGACAGGCCCACACATTCGTGCCAGGAATAGTTAGCTATATTAACTAAAACTGAGCACGCTCCATAAAGTGACATTCACTTCCGAGCAATAAACAAGTGTTACTTGTAGTTACACATACAAAAATAAATTATGTTTAATGCTATAAAATCAAAAAACAATTGCAATAAAGTTACTCTTATAATGTGTAGAGTGCGGCTCCACTCGTCGCACGTGCTGTTTGCATCACCGATATCGGATCATATCGGCTGTGGCACTTGCGAAGAGCTTCTGCGTTAGCCATGTGGAGGGCGCGCGGTGCACCAACTCGTTCTGTATCACATGCGATATCACAAAATTTAAAGCTAACGTTAAAGACTTAACCTATGCATCGGGGGTTTTTATAACCAAAGGGTGAACTTACGAAGCCCCAATCAGTACACGCAGGTACCTGCTACGACTTATACTTACGACGCATCAATATTGAGCAAAATGTAAAACAAAGACCACTTCTTACAGTTAGATAAATAAATATGCGAACAATAACAACCTCGCCGACTAAAACTTTCCTTACGCTAAACATGTAATACATTTAATCTTTCAAACAAATGGTTCAACACAAAGTGTAGCGTCTGCGGACCATTACGTATACACTTGTAGGCAACAGCCATTATTTTGCACTCTTTTTTTATGACAGAGCCAGGAAACGAACGGACAGGCCACCTGATGGAAATTAACCACCTCCGCCCATGACGGTCGCCTACTCAGGGGCCACAAGTGCATTGTCGGCGCCTGAGTACACTCTTTTCTTGAAGGTCGTAACGGTCCGGTAATGCCGCAGACGATATGTTATTCCTCTGAACTTCTTGAAAGTTCAACTTCGTTCACAATCATGAAACAAACAGACTAAGGTCACATTGCATTGCACTTGCCTCATATTGGGTGTCCACTCTAAGTACCCGAGATGTATAGATAACTGAGAAAAAATAACAATTCGTTTCGCTCTCGTAAGTCGAAAGTCCGTAAGTCACTTGAACCAGTATAGACAAAAACCGCATCTGCCTCATTGATTTATGGTTTCCGTACAAATAGGCACATTGAACTCGTACGTTTCTTTAAGCTATGACATATTTGGATAGTTTGGTGCTACAATGTCGCAAATGCGGTGGACACACTCAATCCGTCATTGTGAATAAATAAAGAAAGACATTTAGGTAATATAGAAGTGGCAGGGGGTGCGACCGCTCGCGCTCGCTACGCTCCGTCCGACGCACGTCCGTCTAACCCGGGAGGGGCGCCTCTTCGTAGAAGTCGGGTTCGTCGTCCTTGTCTATATCTTTCTGGGCACCATCCAACTGTGGATGCGATACAACGAGACGTTAAAAATAACTTCATGGATAATCCATATCATAATTAATAAAGTTTTTTATTACCGCTCTTAACTGCAGCGGCGTGAACAGGTAGACCAAGGACATGCGAAGCGGCACCATCATGACCAGGAAGAAAGGCATGGCGAGGGAGAAACGTGACGATTTGACAGCGTAGAGAATGCTCAACCCCGCCACCTGGATGAGCGTGTAGAGGTGCATCTTCAACGTCGGTACCTGCACACCGACATTTCACTTATGACCGCATAGTAAGTTCCGACGTTGTACCTGACAACTCTTACGTTATAATACACAACGAAGTTTCTGGCACTACCGCTTCAATTACACTTTTCCCTGGGAAGATATAAACAATCCGCTAGGGGCAGCAACGGCGGATGGGTACATATATTTTGAATTCTCTATTCACACAACGTCTAACGGAATTATAATGGAATTAACGGCAGGTGATGTTGCTGGAGCGAAATTGAAATTCCCACCATTGCAAGATCATCTTGTCCGGGACATAAAACGATGGCTTTCGTATCGTGGCTTAACAAGACAGCAGCAGCAGTAGTGCCTAGTGTAAAGGTTCTCGTCGTGAGGTGTACATGTCATTATGTTGTTTAAACATTTTATATTTTAAAAAAGTATGTTGTTTTTTGTATAGGTTTTAAAAATTTAAGAATGCATTGCACAGTAATGATAAAAAAAATCATGGGAATTAGAAACTCTAACAAGTTTAACATCCTGCACTTCTCCCACTAAAAACAGGAAAAAGCCATCACAAGCTACCCTCGTTGTATTTGCTATAATGTAAAATTATATTACTACCGTTAATATTGATACTTTAGATTTGAATGCTACGTATCTGGTGACATTTTTTTTTTTTTTTTTTTTTTAATTGGGAGGGTGGCAACTCAAAAATACTTCGAAGAGGAAGACTATATTGTTTAAGTGACTTTGTGTTAAATGTGGTAGGTAATGCGAAGCAGATTACAATCCTCTTTTCGAGTCACTAGAAGTCCAAAATAAGTACAGCTTTAGATAAAAATAGTAGCAAAATTATAAATTCTTAGTGTCAGTGTCCAGTCTCTTACTCAAAGAACTGCGTTCACATCATTGTTTTACTTTATAATTTTGAGGATTACACTGTACATTACGGTTTTGATGCACTCACATGGAGGTCAAAATTTAACAATCATATAAATGCAAAATATTAGGCAATTGTTCAAAGAAAAAGTCAATTAGTTGTATGTAGAATACATTCTTAAAAACATTAAATGTTATGGTTTTGATTTAAGTTTAGACGAGCAGTTAATTTTAAAACTAAACGTTAAGCAAGTTGTATGTCTAAAGGCAGCTCAGAATAATATATGTACTTCAAACCGTATGTACCACCCACCGGTGCTGCCCCTAGCGGATCTTTTTTAAATCTTTTCAGGAAAAACGATTAACTGTATTTTTGGATGGATTATGAACAAGGTCGCACGATGTTTTACTTACCCTTCTTACGTAAGGTACTTGCGGGTGATGCTTTACAGGCTTAAACAGTAGAATGCAGCGGTCCCAGAACTGAATGCCACCGAGTGCAGAGATACCCATGTACAGAAACACACCGAACAGCACCGCCATAGGCACCAGGCGCAAGTAGGACGAGGCTAGCACGGAGATACCCACCAGTACTGACACTAGCAGCGCCGTCAGACGTTGCTCTGTAAACGAAATTGGCAAAGATGGTCATTTCTCGGTCCACACCCGGTGAGACGTGTGATGTTGGATGAGCTCGTACATACCTTTGACTTCAACTATGTGCGGTTTATCCCCGGGCGCGTGTGTGGTCGACATTATGGTGAGCGCGGACACGTGACTCACGGAGCGCACGGTGGCAACACACTGCCACGGAGCGCCGAACAGTCCGCACATAGCGTTCACCGTTGACATAATCACGATGTCCATATGAAACCCGCTGCCCTTCTTCAGCTTGCGCTCCGGCTTGTCGATGATCAACCTGCGGACCACAGTCACCACACTAAGCACGGAAAACGCACTGACGGCCACGGTCGCGCGCGCGTTTAGCAACAGCTATAGAATATATTGAAGATGTCATTCATTCGCATATGAGCTTAGCTTCTCAACATTAGAACACAGCCCGTCTTACATGAGTACTAGTATTGATTGGACTTCAAACATAGGAATAGATTTTTAGTAAATGCAAGAATTCCACTCTCCGACATGTGGGACAATTGGCTTACTCGGCGATATGAGTTTCCATAAACACGATGATGTAAACCATGAGTGCAGGAAGCGCCATGGCGAGCACCGCCCAGAACGGGATCGTCTCCAAGCCGGGGTTGAGCGGCACGAACCAGCTGCGCGCCGTGGTAGGACTGAGGCCGGCCGGCACCCGTAACGTTTCCGTCCACACAGGCACCAGGCAGGAAACGCCCACCATCAGTACGATTGCAATGGGTACACCGAAGTCTCCGAGAGCACGACGAGCCTGCAAGGTATTGGTAATAAGTACTAGTTTAATGGTATATGCCATTATTCTTACATTTTTTAAAGATATGAAATGACGTCCCAGAAAAACAAAACTACCGATTGAGAAATACAGCAATCAGAAATCGTATAGGGCTTGCCTTAGAGAAATATCAGCGCCACGCATAGATAATAAATGTTCCCGGCTGATGCAATAGGTTAGTTACCTATTGCATCAGCCATATAGGAACACTAGTGTGTTCCTTAAACGACTTACACTTCGTCCGAGGAACTTGCCGTTGCGGAAGATACGCAGGTAGTAGGCGATGATGAAGGTAGCGAGTGTCAGCATGGTGCACCACAGCGCGGTGTTCGGCTGCGGGGGCATGGGCCCGTGCGGCGGTGCTGGAGTAGCGTCCGCTGCCGTTCCGTTCACTGCTAATGCATCATGCCCTTAGTATATAACACAATTACTACAATATGTCTTTCATATAGCCTTCGACTTAACAGATCAACATATACAACAATATATAAAGAAATATATAATTATATCTATAAACTTTGTGATAATGGTGTTGAAAAGTAAGTTGGGGTGGATATTAATTTTATATTTTAACCTTGCTTAATGTTAGCACAGACGTAAGGGACATAAAAATACGACTACTTTTTCAATAATAGTAATAAGTGGCTTTGAATTATTGAAAAAGTTCAATTAGAGCCCAACGAGTGTATTATGTAGATCAAAAACACCGTGCCAAAAATGTTCACGACTAATTCTGAATCGTGTAGCAACCCACAGCCACGATAAGAGCTAAACGCTGCACCTATCTGTGGCTTTCATCTCTGTTGGTAGTTGGGGACGTTTTTACGCAGTCCTGTAACTCACTTAATAGTCGTGTGTTTGAATATTGACATTGGTTGGTGGATAGCGCTGTATATACCAGTTTGTAGTTTATGAAAGTTGTATGATAACCCTGTAATTCAATTCGATCAAAACTTCATGATCAAAGTGGCTTGGTGTCTGTTAGAGGATGCCAAATATGGCTACAATCAAGCATGATTCTATTCTTTATTGAATAAGTACTTTATTCTACTATAGTTATATTTAAAATGTCCGTTATATCTAAAACGGACTTGTGACGAAAGGCCACCACTAAAACTGCCCCTAACTGCTGGTCGGGTTTTTAGATATGTTAATAACCGCCTCCAGGGGCTCCCCGTTTGGTCGGCCGGTGCAGATGTGACATGTTGGCCCAACGACCACCAGTGGTGGGCATAAACCCACTACTTATTATTATAGAATATATAACCCATTATTATAGAATTTATAATACATATTATAGAATAAATATTACCCATTATTTAAATGGGTTATATCCCCTTATCTACTATGCGAAGAGTGGAAGCGGTCTATGTCCAGCTGTGGACTGCAAGAGGCTGATGATGACGATGATTGAAATTAAATTAATTGTGCACTTAATATTATATCTATAATACACTACACACACTAAATAGTTGTAATGAATATACAAATAATTGCTATGAAATGTGTATCTGTAAAAAAATATTTTCTTTATATCATTAATAAAAATGACTTGCAGTTTTTCGGATTATTATCATACTCGCTTTCTAGCCACTCACGGGCTAGCGTGAAGCGCCTGTGGGCAATCATTGATTTAGCGCCCTTCAGTAAGTGTGCAGATTTATTAAAAGTACCGCGGCTGGCGTCCCTAGCAGCACTGCGCCCGAGTTCTCTGCACACTCACCGTGGGTAAAGACGCTTCTGCATACTCGTATCTCTAATTGAATACTTGTTCAACAGTCAAAAAGAAAGATGCAGTGAATTTTTTTTTATATGATAAATAATATTAATTAAGAGTGAAACAAAATGACGCATGAACACAATTATAGTGCTCGTGACACTTGTGGTGCAAGGAGGAGCGAGATCGTCTCTCACATGCGTCGGTGGCGTTGAGCGGCGTGGCGGTGGTGGGCGCGTGGTACGCGGCGCTGTAGTCGATCCCGAGCGGGTGCGCGCGGAACACGTTGATCAAACTGGTGACTGGCTCGCCGATGAAGATGAGAGAGATCAGGAAAGCAAAGATGTCCTCGGTGAACCTGTTTCACCAATTCGCAATTGCGTTAAGAGCTATACAATATTATTTGTACTTCACTCACTAATAACAATAAGAAAACTTTCTCGGAGTGAAACCGGTTGAATGAGTTGATAAGGCGAGGGTGTAACCAAATTTTCGAATGACTGCTAAGTAGACAGAAGACAAAATACCTATCATTGAAGTGAACATGTTATCTGACAGTGCTATTGATTGAATGCAGTTCAGAGCATAGCACACCTAGCACGTTAGCCTACCGCTGGTGTCTCACCTGGTTATCCTCTTGACAGCGACGCTGCCCTCTACGGACGCGACACACAGTGCGATGACTATCATCCAGAAGCCACAGTACATGCGTGCGGCCAAGAAGTCGAAACCGTAAGACTGGCAAAAGTTAGACAGTGACTCATCCAGTAGCAGCAGTGGGCCCGTCGCCCCGGTAATCATCATGGGCTGCCCCGAGATCAAAGCGAACAGCACCCCACCCGCGCATGTGAACACCTACGGAACAAATGCTTTTCATTACTCAATACTCCCATTAGCTGACTACCCGACCCTTCTGTTGTGGGCCAAAGTGTCAGATTTACTGACATGCTTACTAGGGCCGACTCTACCAGCTTTCACTTCTTCTTGTTCTATATTATAAAGAAAGAAAGATTTGTAAATTTGTATGCAAAAAATATACTTAAAAACTACTTTACCGATTTATAAAATTCTTTCACCGTAAGAAAGCTAAATCATCCACGAGAAACATAGGCTATATTATATTTGCAAAAGTCCGTCCGTAAAAATGTCGATCAATATGCGGAAAATACTGACAATAGAGTAAAGTAATGTACGTACAGTGTGTTGTACTCATTCCATGACTCACGAGAATTTTAATTTCGCTTAAACCTTCCGGAATGGCACCACACGAATTGACGTGAAAAATTGGAACGCCAATCATGCTTTTTGAGGAATTTAAGCCACTGAGCATAAGCAAAGAGACGCAGCAGACTATTAAGGAACTGAAGTACAATTAAATTGAACCGATCTCACCGGCCCAGCAGCTGATCAGCTAGCTCAGCTCATAGACCGAGGACACCTATGATCCCAATAGATCTGCCAATCCCATTTAAACGTAACGAAAAACATATGTTGCGAGTTAACTATTGACAAGTCCCAAGGCCATGTCTTCGGATTATAAAGTGATCTATCTGTTTAAAACAATACCAAGAAAAAAATTTTTTTTTGTTAAATACTTATCTCTATCCATGCGATGCCGGGTCGAGCAGCTAGTATTTTATAAATTATGAGAAAAATAATGTTGGACGTCTCAATAACATACCAGCGTCTCAGAGATGCCAATCTCTCCATTGGTTTTCTCAGCCAGGAGACCACCGAAGGTAATGGCCGAGGAGAGTGCAGCAAAGTACATGAAGATAGTGGCCGCAAGGCACTGACCATTAAGCGCGTCCTTGAAGTCTGACACGTAGAACGGATACCGCCGTTTTATATCTCGTATAACGCCTGTAAGGTATAACACCGGATGACTGTGAGGCAAAACCATTTTGTTGCAACACCATCAAACCAAATTCAATAGTTTACTCACCGCCAAAAAGCTTTCCTGTTCTTGTGAGAGGGTCATCAAGTTCTTTGTAAAGGTCACCTCCCGCCTCGGCTGCCAGCAGAGCTTTTTTCTCATCAGACTGTGGTACGGGCAACTCTCCCGCGGCTCTCTTACGTTCTAGCGCGTCACGTTTGCGCCGCCTGATCATTTCACTCTTGGCGCGCAGCTCCTCAAACGGAAGTAAAGCCTGACGCTCCCAATTTCCAGGTGGCAGCACTATCGAGTCGTCCAGGAACTCGTTGATAGCGGATAACAGTTCTCGACGATCGTCCGCCTTGTACGCGATACCATGGAACGTAGGGTTCGACATGAGCGTAGAGATGGAGCGACCCACTTCGTGATAGTCCAAATCGGCACCACTCGGCCCCAGCAGAATGAACATGAAACGCACCGGCACCGGTACTTCCGTAATGGACGGCATCAAGATACCCTGAGCTAGGCGTACGAATGCAATGGTGGGCTGTTCAAGGAAGCCCACTGCTCCCACAAGCACGGTGGTAGCTTCAGCGTCACCAGGGATCCGCTTCATGATGGAATCGTTGTGGGAGCGACGCAATTCATCCTGCGAACCCGCAGCCTCCGCGGTTGCACTAGCGAGATACTCCACCTCGCGCAGGTCCAGCCCAGCTGCCGACGACTGCTTGCGCGCCTCGGCGCGGTCCAGAGGCAGCGCGTGGGAGCTGCGACGGCGCCGACCCTCTGCCAAGTTCTACAGAAAAAAGGAACGATCAGCACACTGGCCATGAGCGGCTGCCATATACGCTCGCGTCGTCCTTAATGACCATTCTTATCTTTATCATGTGTATTAGTTGTTTAAGTATAAGCACAACAGCAAATAAACACAACAACTTAAAATAAGGAATAAAAAAAATCCAGTTAGCCACGAGACTGATATGTTTAATATTAATATGTTTAGGTAATTATTGTATCAGTATATCCGTTCGTTATAGTAAACGTCGTCCGTTGTATCCGTATTTACGTATGTGTTACACTGAAGAACCATATAGATATAAAAAAAAATCAATTTCATGGTTTTAGGATTCCGTACCCAAAGGGTAACGGGGCCGAAATAACGCCCAGCCTCGGACAACAATGGGGATTACACAAAGCTTTGTGGTACGCGGGGATGGAAGCCACAAGAAGCACTGACGCGCCCGTAAAAACCGCCACTACGGCATCTGTGCAGGCACGTCATGGCTGTTGTTTTCATCTCCAACTACTGTCACTCACCCTTGTGGTCCCTTTATAGTAAAATACGAACCCAAGGCCTCTAAATCGGCAGTTGCATACGTCAACCGCTAGACCAACGGGTCGGGCCAAAAAAGTGTTATTGAGTCTTTCTGATTATGGAAATAGTTAATAAAAAAATATCCGGATTATGAGAGAGAGGGAACAGAGAGTGCACCTGTGCTTGCGCACACACTTGTGCACTATAATATCGTAGTTGGCTTTTCTCCGTTGAGACTGGCCGCCGTAGGTGTTATCGGCTAGGAGAATATTATAGTAAAATGAATTATTGTTGAATGTTGATTGTTTTTCGATGATTACCTATTTGCTTCAAAACTGCAACTATTCCTCATTTTGTACTTCATTTCAATAATTAAACAATTCTGTCAATAATTTTACTAGACGTAAGAAGTTATTGACATTGTCCATTGTTGTTAGAACATTGTGTGAATTCTTGTGTCACGTTACTGTGATCACTTCCCAAACCATCTGACAGATTTGTACGTTTGGTGTAATGTATGTGTTTTGCTGGCGTACCTAAGATATGATACTTAACATCACGCTTAGGCAAATAAGAGCCGAGCATAACTGAAATTGTAAAGTAGCGTAGACGAAGGTGCTTGGGTCAACTTTTACAACTAAATAAAATTGAAGTGTCTGAGTTTAAAATATTCACTGTTAACTAAATAAACATGAAATGGAATATACTCTACCGAGTTACAATGAAAAAATAATTATCAAAATTGTGAGTGTTTTTCTGGAACGGCTGGACCGATTTTTACGGAAATCTCACTGGCGGATAACTGATATATGATAACCATAAAAAGTAACTAATGCTTTTATTTTTATACTAGCATCACCCGGCGTTGTTACCCACGGGTGCAACAAGAACTGTGGGTAACTCTGCTGAGCGAAGCTAGTGCCATCATTAATAGGCTAATGACTTACGGTCTTATTCAAAAACATTACTTATGACACGCTTTTTATTAGCTTCACTAGGGGTGTATGGAGGCGAACCACAATCTTTCGCTCCCAGCCAACCTCACCTGCACGCGGTGCACCCTGCTAGATAATAAACGAGGTTCTGGCGACCGACCGATGGCGATATATCCATCCCGACAGGCGTAACTAAATACAATAGGCCGGTGATGGACAGCAGTGTCACCGGTGCAACAAGTTACGCACTGCGATCACCAGCCCGCCTGCCCAGCGTGGTGATTTTGGGCAAAACCCCTCCATGAGTAAGCAACAGAAGCCACGGCCCCCAGTTCGCGGTAGTCCCGCTATTCCTGGTCATGGTGGTGACCACGGTTACGGCGGGACAGGGGGTGCTAAGAATCACCGGGTACGGGAGGCCACTACAAACGACTGACCCTGGCAACATTCAACGGCCGCAGGTTACGGTTAGACTCGCATCTGGTACAACTTGAGGAGGAACTATGGAAGATTATGTGGCACATGTTAGGGTCATGTGAAGTCCGAAGAGAGGGGGAGGAGACCATAATCCTNCCGCAGGTTACGGTTAGACTCGCATCTGGTACAACTTGAGGAGGAACTATGGAAGATTATGTGGCACATGTTAGGGTCATGTGAAGTCCGAAGAGAGGGGGAGGAGACCATAATCCTCGACTCAGGCCACCTGATGTACTTCCGCGAGGGAGACCAACGATCCCAAGGTGGCGTGGGGTTTCTGGTAAACCAGTCGCTTTCTGGCAACGTTGTGCAAATTTCCAGTATGTCGAACAGGGTAGCGTACCTCATTGTCAAGCTTACCAAGAGGTATAGCCCCAAGGTAATACAAGTGTACGCATCGACCTCGGCTCACTCGGACGATGAGGTGGAGGATATTTTTGATGACATATAGAGGGCCCTCCACTCCACTCCTAAAACCCACTACAACGTTGCTATGGGTGACTTCAACACCAAAGTGGGGGCACAAACCTGCAGCGAATCGGTAATAGGATCCCATGGATTTGGGAACAGGAATCATAGGGGACAAATGCTCATCAACTTTCTCGAGCGGTAGGGGCTGTTTTTGATGAATTCGTTTTTCGAAAAGCGGCCCCAAAGAAAGTGGACGTGGAAAAACCTCGACGCTATGACCAAAAATGAGATCGATTTCATCATGACGGACAGAAAGCACATATTCAGAGACGTCTCAGTGCTCAATAGGTTTAACACTGGTAGTGACCACCAACTAGTCTGAGGTTCTCTGAATCTCAAGGCTGAACGTGTCCGCATGATGAAATCCAGGCTCCGACCAACTCTGCTCCAAGTCGAGATGGGATCTGAAAAATTCCAGTCAAATATGGAAAACCGTTTTGTTGCCATGGAAACCACAAGAGACGTAAACCTGAACCTTAAAAATGTGGTTCGGATCCTCAGGAATGAAGGTACGAGATTTTGTCAAATGCAGCGTCAAAGCACGAAGTCGAAACTTTTAGGGAGGACACTAGGATTAATGAAGCAAAAAAAATGAGAACCCGCCAGTAACTTCATCGGCAAAGCGGACTCTAAACCGAGAGCTTAGTAAGCGTGTACGACACGACCTCAGATGCTCGAACACTCTTTTGATTGAAAGAGCAATCGAGCAGAATCGGGGGTCAAAAGTATTTGTGATATCTCTTGGAGGAAGCCATTTGACGAAGCTGACCACAGCAAGCGGAGAAGTCGTTGCTTCCAAGCTGGCCGTCCTTTCGGAAGTAGAAAGCTTCTATTGCGATTTGTACGCTTCGCATGCATTTCGACCTGATCCCGAAAATGAGGACCCTTGAGCCACATTAACTCGCCACTTCACCGAAGATCTGCCAGAAGTCAGCATTGAAAAGCCCCTGGAGAGGATGGCGTTACTACAGAACTGTTAAAGGCAGGAGGTAAACCCATATTGAGGGCGCTCCAAAAGCTTTTCAACGCTGTCCTGTTCGAAGGGAGGACTCGAGGACAGGAGGAGTAGGAGTGTGGCCGTTCTGTTCTTCAAAAAGGGTAATAAAACAATTTTGAAGAACTATTGGCCCATTTCCCTCCTGAGCCACGTCTATAAGCTATTTTCAAGAGTCATCACGAACCGTCTTGCGCGAAGACTCGATGAATACCAGGCCCAGCAGGCTGGGTTTCGGAGCGGATATGGCACCATAGACCACATCCACACAGTGCGGCAGATAATACAGAAGACCGAAGAGTATACTCTTCGGTCTTCTGTATTATCTGCCGCACGTATATCAGGTCCTGTGTCTAGCATTTGTGAGCTATGAAAAGGCCTTTGACTCGATCGAGATCTGTTCTGTTCTGGAGTCCTTGCGGCGTTGCCAAGTAGATTGGCGGTACATCCAAGTGTTGAGATGTCTCTACAAAGCCGCCTCTATGTCCGTCCAAGTACAGGATCAGCATACAAGACCCATACCATTGCATCGAGGAGTGAGACAAAGGGACGTTATATCCCCGAAATTGTTCACTAATGCAATGGAGGACTTGTTTTAGACGCTGCACTGGAAAAGGCGCGGTATCAACATCAATGGTGAATACATCTCTCACTTGCGATTTGCAGATGACATCGTCATCATGGCAGAAACGCTGCAGGAGCTACAACAGATGCTGAACGACATGGCTGACTCTTCTGGGCGCATCGGCCTACGAATGAATCTGGATAAGACCAAGGTCATGTTCCATGGACATGTACTACGGAACCGGTTGCGGTACACGGTGTCGTTCCCGAAGTTGTTCAAAAATATGTATAACTCGGGCAGGCTTTGCAGTCAAGTAGAAACAGCTTTGAGGACGAGGTGAACAGAAGAGTCCAGCTAGGTTGGGCAGCGTTTGGGAAACTTCGTCGGTCTGATCATCGTCGATCCCACAGTGCCTAAAGACGAAAGTCTTCAATGCGTGCGTCCTACCTGTAATGACATACGAAGCCGAAACGTGGACACTTACGATTCGACTGGTCCATAAGTTGAAAGTCACTCAGCGTGCTATGGAGAGGGCTGTGCTCGGCGTTTCTCTAAGGGATCGCATCAGAAACGAGGTGATCCGACAAAGAACCAGGGTCATCGACGTAGCCCACAGGATTAGCAAGCTGAAGTGGCAGTGAGCTGGCCACATTTGAGGAGGAACTGATAACCGTTGGGGTAAACGAGTTCTTGAGTGGAGACCGCGTCTCAGTAAACGTAGTGTAGGACGTCCATAGGCCAGGTGGAGCGATGATTTGCGCAAGACGGCTGGCAGGAGCTGGATGCGAGAAGCCGTAGATCGAACTAAGTGGCGTGAAATTGGAGAAGCCTATGTCCAGCAGTGGACTGCGATAGGCTGATGATGATGATTAGCTTCACATGTATATTTGTGTGTATGTATGTTTGTATGTATGTATGTTTCTTTGTAACCGACTTCTTTGGGCGCGATTTTAACCCACTTTAAACGGCCAGATTTCTTCCAAACTTTGTAAATTTATCGAGGACCGATGACAATACACTAATTTGATAAAATTATTCCGTTTTTCAATTTACAAAATAAGATTTTTGTTAATTCATATAATTTTCATCTATAGTCAGGCAGAAATTTTAATTTCCAACCATTATTATGCCATTAAATCTCACTGTATATATTGACAACTGAAAATAATTACAGTTACTTATAGTTATCACGGAATTAATAGTCTCTATTAAACATAATTAAAATAAAAAAACAAGCTATTATAAATAAACCAAACTAAAAAGTAGAAAATAAATAATAGATTAAAAAAACTAAAAAACATGCTTTTTATAGAAAACCGAACTAAAAAAAATAGAAAAAAAGTTTTAATAAATGTAAATTAAGAATTGTGTTAAAAATTTCATTAAATATAAATTAAAAATATAGAAAATAAAAAAAAAATAAAAAAAGCGTGGGGTGCATGGTGTTAATAGTTATAAATATTTTATTGACGGATATGAGTAGTCATTATCATTTTGAATATCTTAAAAAGCACCCCACGCTTTTTTAAAATAAAATATTTTTTTATATTTATATTTATTGAAATTTTTAACACTATTCTTAATTTAAATTTATTAAAACTTGAGATCTATTTTTTTTGTTCAGTTTTCTATAAAAAGCGTGTTTTTTAGTTCTTTTAAACTATTATTTATTTTTAAGCTACAGTTTTGTGTCATTTACAGGCTGTAACTGTAACATTGTAAATAACCAGAACCGTTGCTTAAAGTTCAATAAAATTTATGAAAAAGGCCGTAAATTAGCAAGATAATTGCGCTCCGACATCTGTCGTATCATCTGTGGTGAACTGTTCCGGTGCCCAGGTGACTGGCTCCAGGACACCTCACACCACAACCATACACACTATACAGCTGAGTTGCAAAAAGTTGCCTGCCTCATATCAGAGTGACAGATCGAAAGATACAGCCAGGTATAACTTTAAAGAGGAATTCCATTGTTGTGTGAAAAAGTAGTTGTTGAGATTACAGCACGATCACCCAAACAAACGATCTGAAGCTAATACTTCACAAACCCTTATAACAGTAGAGAGAGAGTAGAGTATATAATGAAGCTGCTTCCGTTCGCTTAGATCTTGTATAGTAGTAAACAAATTTTGATGCAGTTTTCAGCGATACATAGAATAATTCAACAGGAAAGTTTATATGTGAAATAAATACATTTCATAGTAGAAGAAATCAGAAAATTGCAAAGACTTTTTTGCGAATCCGGGCGGGCTCGCTAGTATTAGTATATTTAGTATGTCTAACTCATTTGGTTGGTGGCAGTTCGATTTGTCGAGTTTCGCTGGTTATTCATGATTTCAACATTAGCTTCAATAGCAACGAACTGTGTAACAAAAGCAAGCGAACTTATAAATCCTCGTCGTTATAATCTCTTTTTGCTTATCGACATGTTCCAGCGCGGGTAAATGAAATAAGCGCACCAACTTTCCTCTTGATCGTACTGAGTGACTGCTGTGGTTTATTTCTTTTTATATATTTCTGTTGCGCTTGTATTCGTCATGTACTTCATATGTTCCTCATCCACGCAAACGCGAATAGGTAAACTGCGTGGGAAAATAACTCAATGTCTATTACACCGGGGCCTTCTTTCCAAAGAAAGGACAAATGGCAACTAATTTATTTAACGAGTAACCGTTTGGGTAGTTCCATTGTGTGGTCGCGTTCGTGTTAACTTGTTGCTTAGAATCATTTACATTGTTGAATTTATATTTATCTAATGTCCATTCGAAACAAAAGCATAAACATTTAATGGGCTGACGGTATGCTCCATTTATGTACTTGTGTAGCTGAGCCGTGTCATTTCTGTGAGTCTTTACACAAACTAAGAAAGAATGAGGTGTTCGTGAACATCGTAAACATACTTATTATTACAAAATGAGCCATGTTACTAATGCACATGTGGTGGAGGCTACGAGATACAGTACACACTGATACAAATGCTACAACGTACATATCGATGAGCGGTGGCGTGCTACGACAGCTAGCGACATGACAAGCTGCAGAGTGCAAGGAGAACCGCGGTGCGCACTACTGACGTCAACGGGGCACCGCGGCCGTGGGAGTGAGGAATGCGTGAGGCGTGAGGAGAGGACACACTCGCATAACAGGCTCAGTCCGTACGATGAGATGGGCGCTGTGGCGGCGGCAGGCGGCCGTGGTGCTGCACACGGAGCAGCGCGCGCGCGCCGATGCCAGCGCGCCCTCTTCCTGCCACAGCGACTGCGCACCAATACCACGTCAGTAGATACCGTGCCTCACCTATCTATTTTATATATCTTGACGTCTCTCTTTGCGCTAATGCGTACGCTACCGGCCGATATTAGATATCACGAGTGCCAGAGACCTTGGTATCGGATTAACCTTGTACCTACAATTTTCACAAATAATATGCCAAACAACGGCTTATAGTATCGATAGATAAACTCGCTCATATCTGACACTGTCAGCGGGTGCGCTGATTATCTCCTACTTTATCATTTTGTATGTAACGTATTACTATTTAAAAAAAGATAAGGTTTGTTCCGTCATTCTAACAGTGAATTAGAGTCATTACAAGAAAGGCGCAATGCCAAGGTTACGCCGGCGTAGGGCGAGGCGTAGGGACGCCCCGTGCTGCGTCCAACGACGAACAGAGCGTACCTGCAAGCTGGTGTAAGATGAGTGCTTGCGTGCACTGATGCTAAAACGAAACCGGTCATCGTGCACATGCCGATGGCGCAGCAGTAGCGAGCGCATCACCACCGGCTTGTCGTCTTCCTCGATGAGCCCGTCAGTCACCATCCTTTCCACCACTCTACAACATACACGCATGCCTAATAAGAAACGCACGTCTGTTTCAGAGCTGTCAGCTGTCATCCCACGTGGCGCTATGCCATCTTTAAATGGTTGACGAAACTACATAGATGGAATATTATATTTGTTATCTAGAATGACCTTCCACTGCGCGAGAGCTTATAAATTTGCGATTGTGATATCTGAAGATAGACTGACCTGTAGGCGACGCCGGGAAGGTCCTTTTCGTCGAGGTCGAGCAACACGACGCCGGTCTCAAGACAGCGTCGAAGGTTTAGCAGTGAGTGAAAGGATAGCGACGCGACGTGTGGCTTGCCCCAGCGAGCCGAGCCCTCCTCTACGTCCTCCTCGTACTTGATCCAGCGCGCCGTCTCCTTCCATTCCGACTCGCCATCGTCGGTCACCAGCAGTTCATCCAGTTGTACGAACACCTGTAGCGAAACACACGTGTTCAGAACATCTCAACAACCACGTACTGAAGCAAAAAGAGCGAGAAGGTAAGCGACACTCACCGAGTGCGGGCTGTGGTCGTACATCTTCTTGTAAGTGGTATCCGACAGTATGTTCTGCACCTTGTCGCCACCGTCCTTGCGGCCCACGTGCACCGTCGACCCCTGTCACAGACTCATCGATATCAATGTTCATCCAAATACAATCCATCGGACGCATGACGAAGCCGTTTTATGTAGTTCACCTTTGACTGTGGCAGTTACTTTGAGCCATATCATTGAGTGAGAGTCACAGCGGCTGCGTCGCAACCCAATATTATTGAAACGAAATGTAAAACAACAGAACGTGTCAACTAAATACATCATTTCCTTGTGTAGTGGTCGTTCTTTAAATTAGCGCCGGCGCGCTTAGCTATTGTTTCACTACAATAGGCCTTTTAAATCAGTTCTTTTAACATTCAAGCAGTAAATGATCAACCAAAATAAGTATCGTGCCAGATTTTATTTCAAATTGCGGTAAGTGTTATTTTAATAATTCACATAAAATTTGACGTGCTCATGCTAACAAAAGTTTAAATGTGAGCTCCCGAGGTACCAAGGCTGGTCGAGACCATGGTGTCACGCAAATATTACTCTACTTGTAAATCACCGCATATTTCATGATTAACGCTTTACTATTACCAATTCCCCAGGCATATTTAATATCTTAGGGTATATATTTTAGGGTTCCGTACCTTAAAAGGAAAAAACGAAACCTGTTTGTCAATACCCTTTTTCTTATGAATGCCTATTACCGCGAACCTGTGCGTGCGCGAACAAGTATCAAGCTGAAATTCATATTAAATATCAAACTTCTAAATCAACGCAATCAGAAGATACAGCCGTTTATGCTGCTCCGTGAACTCAAAATCTTGAAATTTGCTACATCTGAAAGCACAGATAAGGAAAAAATGCAAAAAGAAAAAAAAATTAGTTACATCATATAATATAACTACGGGTATATGTTGTACTTAGTGCGCAAGTCCGACTCGCATTTGGCCGGTTTTTTTAAATTCATCCGGTATGGGGACTTTACAGAACACCTAAAATCAGAACTCACACGAAGTGTTGTCCCTATGAAGTTCGAACAACACTCAGCGTGGAGGCATGGCTTCAACCAGTACGCCGTCCGTGCAGTCGTAACAATAAGGCAATTGTGTGGGTGAGTACCCTCTGCTGTATCCTGTGGCGACGCAGCGCGCGAGGGTCGTCGCTGCGGTGGGAGTGCATCTCGGCGGCGTCGGCCTCACGAAGCGGCTCGTCGCCCGGCTCTACGGATACGCGCCGCTCCAGCTCAGCGCCGGTGCCGCCGCCCCGCGGGCCCTCCTGCAGCGAGTACTTGCGGGACTTGTGCGGGTGCAGGTGACGCCTGCCAAACAAGAATAAAAAATTAACCACTCGTATACAACCTTTGTTCGTCCCGAATACACAGAGCGGCTGGTGTTCCTGGTGAACGTAAACACTTCCAACGACGGAGACTCCTTATATTTACGCGGGTCGTCACCCCAACCGACGACGACCCGTGGTGGCTTCTGTCTTTATCTTAGTGGTCTTCAGTACCATCTTATTTTCATTATTTTTCTATATAAGTTTGATTTTCATATTTCCCTTCTAAGTTTTTGATTAACTGAAAATTTTTTTTGCAGTTGACCTCTCGGTCTAGTGGTTAGTGTTTCTGAGTCAAAGTGTGATAGTACCAGCTTACCAATCTTGTGAGCTTTGTTAATTTGTAATAATAGTTTCAATGCAATTATTACATGTGCAGATGGCGAAATGGTCTTTTATAAAAAGGGGACGTACGACACTAATAAACTAATGAAATATGAGCGTAAATTAGTAGGAACAACACAGTATTACCTTTTTTTAATACAATTTTGTCGTGGCAAACTTCTCACATCTGGATGCCATAAAAATCCATATTTTAAGTGGATGTAGTAAAAAAGGGTGATTACCTGAATCATCGACGGTTTTGAGAAGTGAGACGAGGGTTAGGAAAGGACACTTGGTGTAGGACCACGGAGGAGATCAGACCTTATGAAGTAGAGTCGTATCGTGTCTGTGCGTCTTGTTGTTATTTAGAGTAAGTTAAAGTATAACATTGAAGAATGACGGGTGAGTCTCAGTCATCTATAGTACCTGGTAAGGTAATAAGGTTAAGGTAATAAGGTATTCCGGTCTGAGTATCGTAGTGATTACTAGATGAAAACTAGATGAAATCTTATAGTTTTATTGGTTAGCAATGCCATTGGTTTTATCGGTACCTTTGATTTGAGATGTATGAGTAGGCTTTCTTTAGAAGGTCTGCAGCGAAGTGAAGCGAGGTATGGTCGAGTGGAGCTCGGCGACTGATCATATCTTAGTTCGGCTACACGATTATACCTCGGGGATCTATCTATCAATGTGGTGCTTTATACTGAGGTTGGCGTGTTTAGAGTGTGGGACGTGTATTTACGTGCTGGGAGTTTTAATGGTTGAATACACGGAGTTTCTGTAGGCCGGTTAAGCTTTATTGCCGTTGCGTCGATAGGAGAAATTGGATTCGGGTTCCAAACCGGATATAGGGACATTTTTAAATGCCACTCGGTATTCAGTAATACCAGGCCTGGATAGCATATGGGCTGCATGCATGCTGCAATGCACTTACTGCGAACGGTTATAGCGTTTGATCGTGCAGTGCAGATCTCCTATGATAGAAGAGCGTTAATTCACCTGAATCTTGGGTACATAAAGGAAGATAGCATGATCAGAATAAACCAATTGCAATGTGTTTAACTGTTTAATCGTCTATGATCCTTCCATTTGATCCGCGTGAGGCTTTTATGCCAGTGGAAGAATTACGAGTCTGGCGACGGATTCCACAGCGTAGCACGAACGTGGGATGCTATCCCAACCCTCTCGTGAGAAACCAACTTGTTAGATAGTCGAATATTTATGTTACTCAGGCTAGGACTCGAAGAGGCACCATCACAAAAGCCAAATTTGAAAGATTCGGTTCCCATATAAAACAAATGTTTGTGTGATTAGCACGATCGTGTTTGATCTGTATCTGGGTGTAACTCTATCTATTATATGTGTGTTTTGAGAACCATAAAAACATTTTCATCAGCAGTGTGGTTACCAGAGGGCTCCAAAGGTCGTGTGTCAACGCTGTGAGATCATTATCACTACTGAAAAATGCATGGTACGTCGAAAGCTTTGCGTGCGTGTGCGCGTCGCAACCGAAAAACTTGTTTGATCGCAACGGAAGCAACCACAGTATTAAGGCCCGAGCTATGTGCATGTGCGCTACTACAGCGAATGTAAAGAGTGTTTAGCTGAAGTTACGGAAGGCAACGCTTTAGCGGTAGTAAAGTTTGGTCTAATCCACAAATCACGTTTACAAGATGTACAATACCTACATATTCTGTTTTGATTCGTTGAGTATTTCCATTACATATTACAGCCGTTAACATGAACACGTCGTATTATGTCGATGTCATTTCCCTTCAGTTGCCAGTACTTAAATAACTCAAAGGATCAATGGCAGTTACCTAGTCAGTGGCAAGTCTGGTGGTACCTCGTATTTGCAGGCCGACAACCGCTCATCAACAATATTAAAGATAAGATGTAAATATCTGAGTGACCGAACGAAGGAATTTAAAGAATGTTTTATTTTCGAGCCAGGTGATATTAATCGATCTCGTCTCTTTGCTGAGGAGTTAGCTCTTTAGTAGTATAAATTTGTAACACAAATTTTTACCCCGTAGTGGAACCAGTAAAGTACTGGACAAGAAATAATGCACATCGACTTCTAGAAAGATTTCGGCTAATTTCGATTTTGTAGAGCGTTGTCCCTTTCGCACGAAATACTAACAGTACGGTACATACGAGCAATTATTATTAGCTTATTTTTTCTTTAAGTGTTGTCCTAAGATTATAATAAAATAAAAAAAAACATGTAAAATATGTTTATGTATTGATTTATTTATTTTGAAAAGTAATGAATTCTGCCAGAAAAAAATATAAATTCTCAATTCCTTTCGATTCACAATCAGTGCTATCAATGAAGTCAATATCGTTGTTAATATCAGCCGTATTAATTACCAGTCTATAAGTGTAATTATCTAGACCGTGTTGAAATCTTACGAAATTCAATCTCACATTTAATTTCAATCTTTTTCCACTCTTCAGTCCAATTAAGTTATCTTTCCTGCCAATAACGTTTTTACTGTAGTTTTAAATTGATCCCCACATTTGTAGAGGCTACATAATCTTTCAGTTGAGGCCATATATTTTCAATTGGATTGAAATCCGGATGATACGGTGGCATTAACAATACAGTGTGCCGATGTTCAGCCAATATTTTGCCCACGTATAACTGTGTATGCCTTTCCTTATGCCGACATATAATACCGTGAATCTGGGGTTTTGTTAATTTTAGGTCTGCTGGAATTTCATACCTGTTTAACCAGTTGATCATTTCCTATTTAGTGGCGTTGGAATTGGGGGTCTATTATAGTAGGGTACGTTGTCGATAACTAGCACAGAGTCACCGGGCATGTTTGGCATTAATTGATTAACCAGCCATTTCTCTCAATTGTCGTTATTCATTTATAGAGATTCGTAGATTTATACATTAAAAAGGCTCCATAAACATAGCCTTTTTCATATCCCGCATGAACTATTATCAAACGTTGACCTTTTGAAGTTGGCTTTTTACACCTTTCACTCTAAGATTTTATTTTAATGTGTGTTTTGTATGTATGTAAGACTCACCCATATAGATTATATATTTTCCTGTTTCTCGTATTTCGCGTATTTTATCATGGTATTCCAAATTATTTGAGAATATTATTTTCCATTTTAGTGAACCGAAAGCGTATTTCATGAAGTATCCATTTTAATTAATAGTCACCGATAGTTTAGCTTTTAATGATTTTATTATTTACAGTACGCAGATCATTAGATCGTAAATGAAAATCAAATACCATTCTTCGCTCAATATCATAATCAAAATATAGACTATATCTAAACAAAATTTTTCGGGGTACTGAACTCAATTGCAGTTGAATCTGTTTCAGTAATGGCTTCATTTAATATATTGCTTAAAGTTCTTCTTGAAATTCCACTGACAATTGCAACTC
This sequence comes from Hyphantria cunea, assembly GCA_003709505.1. NCBI lineage: Eukaryota > Metazoa > Arthropoda > Insecta > Lepidoptera > Erebidae > Hyphantria > Hyphantria cunea. The sequence continues at coordinate 95,847 of PKRV01001155.1, forward strand.
ACTCTTTTACCTTCTAAAAATAGTTACATACGTCTTTATTTTTTATTTATATTTATATATCTTTATAGTCCCAAATATCCAAATGTTACAATAGGCAGTCTTATCGCTCATGGCGATCTCTTCCAGACAACCACAATACGAATTTTCGGTATCATAAACTTCGGTCTTTATGTTCCTGGTTTTTAAATTTGTCGGCTTTAGTTAAAAAATATTTTTACACTTTGTAGATAATTTCTTGTGACTGACCATGTAAAGTCTTACCTCTTTTTCCTAAAGATGCCAAAGTCAATTCTAAATCATTTAAATTTGGAGTCTTAACAACTCTTTATATATATTCAGCACAGGACGCGACTGTACTCCACCGCGTTTGTCGAACGTCTGACAAAACGTAACACATGTAGTGCGCGAAAGAGACAATGCTCTATAAAGCCGAAATTAGCCGAATATCTCTATCTAGAGGTGGATGTTACTATTATTACATTAGGGATTACTTGTCGCGATGCGAAAATTTTAAGAAATATGATTTATCACTTAAAACTAAAATACTATTTGGATCATTCCAGTCGACGCGTAACATGTTGGGGGATGAGAAAGAGGCTGGAGTATGACAACCTGTAACGGTCCAGCGGCACCACGGCTCTCCACGTCTATCTACGCCGTCACCAGCCCCCGCGTTCTGCTCACTTGTCTGCCATGTGTCCGTGTGGACCGTCATGATACAAAGATGCTCATTGTGCTCTCAATCGTCATCATGTACAGTCTTCATTGTTCCTCGCTTTACTTCCGTCTTGACAAATTGGCCTAGCTATGTTCAAGGTATGGTACTTACCAATTTTTTTCATGTCGAAAATAATGACTTGAGTACTTAGACCAATCAAACAAAATTGGTATTATTATACACGATTTTCTACTCCATTTTATGAACTCGTAATTTAAAAAAAATGTGTCTAATGAAGTCTCTTTGACGATGTGTCTCAAGTGACAGATGAACCAATTCGTCCCATGAATATGGATGTAGCCGCATATCAATGGTTACCTTTGTCGGACAATACTATGGAATGTGAATATTGATGAGTACTAGTTGTCATATAACTTTAAAGCCTGATTTTAAAGTAATTCGTCACATTTGAACAATAACGACGTGGTTATGCGCATGCCTATTATACCTTCCTACTCTGCTACTTCACTGTGAGAACACTATGAGAGAGACGATTGGTTTAGATAGACACAGCAAAGGTACGTAACTAACAATACAATTAAGCGACTCGCCACATACATGTCTCCGCCGGTACCTTTGGACACCTCGTCATGTTTTCTGCATGGAGTAAGCGATGTATTAAACGACGTGGACGAAGTTGTGCTTCAAAGTAACTTTAGCCTGTGGTTCATCCCACGAACGAGGCGTCTGGGCGCATCACCCGCAAGAGTCGTATGCGACATCAACAAACTACGATTACTTAATTTGATCGACTTCATTTCTACATCAGTTTAATATCGTTTTTAACTCAGATCGTAGGATCCTGGATCTTGTTTTAAGTAAGATATATAATGTATCAACCACAAAACGTCCAGAAATTTTGCCTAAGCTGGACCGTCATCGCCCTCGTTTACCCATAACTCTGCCGCTGAGTAGTTTCAATCACCTGAGACCAAAGAATCGAACCGGTTACAACATTTACAAAGCAGATTTTAAGAATTTAAAAAAAACACTTGAGTGTTATTTGTTGAAGTATTAGCCGGGATGATTATTTTGCGACATGCAGTGATGTTAACAATAGAGCTGAGATTTTTTTAATTTACTAGTCTTTAATTTTTTTTTATAGGTCATAGCTGGTAAATTCATTTCTAAATATAAACCAAATAAATATAAATTTCCACCTCGGTTTACCAACTCAATAATAAACACGCCAGATAAGAGTATTGTCACAACAAGAATCCCCAAGACCAACCAGCTTTTAAGCGAGTGCGTAATTTCCAATGTCGCCAAGCACTTAATAACTGTTGCAAGGACTACAAATATAAACTTGAAAAAGAAACAGTTAAGGATTCAAGAGTATTCTGGTGATTCCTGAAAGACAAGCGGCAAGGCGGGCCTAGTGTTATGAATATGGTTCGGAAACACCACGGTGGTGCGGAAATCTCTTCGCTGATCAATTTGTATCAGTTTTTAACCGGGATCCTCCTATTACGGTCTAACTCTTTTAGAAAACAAAATGTCATAAGTAATATTAATTTTGCAAAAAAGAAAACCGAAAAACTCAAGCAGCACGACTCTTCTAAGGACCTGGAATAATGCCACCCTCATTTATTAATCGCTGCAGTAATGAATTTTGTATACCGTTCCAAATGATATTCAATTCCTCACTCAAATAAGGGATTTTTCCTATGATCTGGAAAACAACTCGATTCTTCGAGCATCTAAGTCAGAACTGACCACGCGGGTCGGTCTGTCCACGCCTTCGCTCTCACGCATGACCTCACCCAGATGGTACTCCAGCCCACCAGAATACCAGACATACCTAGTCAAGCGCCTTCCTAGCTGGACCTGCTGATGACGAGTCATCTAGCGCAGTACAGTGTGTCGGTGCTCGCCCCACTCGTTTATGGCACTACTCGTCGGCAGACAGGGATGGAATGCGGGATTACTTTGCATCCATTCCGAGGGCTCAACGCTGCTTTAAAGATAAAGATCTATCGCAAAGTGCGGCCGCCGTGGCTGACGAGATCACTGTCGGAATGGAATACTATATTCCGTACAGTGAGGTCGCTAGCGCAACGACCCGGCCTTGGTTCGGTCGCGAATGTGCCCATGCTGTTGCGCGAAAGCAATCGTCCTACCGCGCTTGGACCAGGGGCCGCGATCGCGGCTACCCCGATGTTGATCGACTTAAAACAGCGTTTAACAAAGCCACCAGGGAATGCAAGAAGGCGTACATCAGAGCGGATGCCCAGCGCATTGCGAGGCTTGGTCAAGAACTAGTCGCAACTAGGTACCTCAAGGCTCCGTCCTGTCGCCAACACTGTTCCTTCTGCATATCAATGACATGTTAGCCCTTGGCAACATTCATTGTTATGCAGACGACAGCACAGTTCATGGACACTATTTTGGACAGCCCTCTGACAAACCAGCAGATGTTAAAGGAAGACGACAAGAACTTGTGGCTCAACTTGACCATGTTCTGGGCCGCATTTTTCAATGGGGCTGTAAGAATCTGGTCTGGTTCAACGCCAAGAAAGCACAGGTGTGCGCGTTCTCAGCTAAAAAGTCTCCATTCCTTCCCCTTCCCACTTTTCAGTACACTCAAATGACATTACAAGATAGGCTCGCTATCCTGCGCATGGATATCTGCCGAGACCTCAACCCACACGAATACGTTGAGAGTGTCACTAAAGCGGCCTCACGGAAGCTAGGTTTGTTATACAGGATGAGACGGTTCTTCTCGCCCAGACATCTGGGTCTTCTTTACAGGACCCAGGTTCGCTCGTGCGTGGAGTACTGTTCTCACCTTTGCGATGGTGCCGCACAGTACCTGTTTGACGCTCTTGACCGGTTGCAGCGGTAAGCAATCCGTATTGTCGATAGTCCTGAAGCCACCGAGACCCTTGAGCCTCTACAGTTGTGTAGAGATATCGCCTCCTTGGCAGTCCTCTATCGTCTTTACCATGGTGAGTGTTCTGAAGAGCTCTTCCAATTGATCCCCCACTCACCCTTCCTCTACAGAACAACACGTGCCGGCCTTGGAAGTCACCTCTTTAAAATGGAAGACATACGTACTCATACTCATCGCTTCGGTGATTCCTTCCTGTGCCGAGCGGTCAAAACCTGGAACTCACTACCAGCGCACGTGTTTCTTTCCCCACTATGATCCCGGGTCCTTTAAGCGGGGCGTGAAAAAGCATCTCACCAGGCCGGCATAGTGTGCCATCATGCTGCATTGTTCTTTTTCGCATTGAGGATGGTGACCACCACTCTTGGATTATGCTCGTGCTTTCCATCAGGCAGGGCAGAGTCATTTTGGCAGATAATAAATAAAAAATAAAAAAACTAAAATTACATTATACACACGCACAAACACATACCTCATCGCAGTAAACGGAATTTGACCAATACTACATTACCTCGGGTGTCCCACAAGGTTCACATCTAGCCCCCATTGTATCCTCTCTTGTATGTTCGCTGATGACCTCAATGTATATAAAACCATAACTGCAAACGAAGACATCAGTCTACATATGTCAGTCTACATAATGTCTACATACAGCGACATCTTGATAGGATTGACAAATACAAGCAGTACACAATCTACCATATGAAATTAAATGTCGAAATAATTGTCACGATTAACAAGGAAAAACAGGCTCAGACAACCTACGATACACAGGGTGTCCCGCCAAATGCAAACAACGAAGTACGAGACCTCGGTGTTTTCATGGACAGCAAAACGAACTTCAAGAGACGTCGCGACTGTATTATTAAATACCAGCGCAATTACTAGGCTTTCTCTAAAGAAACACTAAAAGATTCATTCAAACAACAACTAAAATTGCATTGTACAACGCATTGGTCCGTAGCAACCTTGACTTTTACAGTGTGGAGTGGAACCCACAAAGGATTGAAAGTATTCAGAGAACATTTACTTTAGTAGATCCAGAAATTTCTTCTTACAACCTTTACCTCTTTATAATATATATATATATATATATATAGATAACAAATATGTATTGGTATTTGGTATGTTATGTATATGTAGGTACATGTTTATAGTTGAATTGCATAAAGATATAATGAAAGTATATTTTTCTGAAATGTTGATTGTTACTGTTGTCTAATGTAATCAGTAGCAGAGTCGCTGTAGTCAAATGAAAAATTAAAGGCTCATCGCTATTACAATCAATACAAGAAATACTAGAATAGTGAAGTTGTTAATAGGTCCAAAAAGAGCAATGTAAAACAAAATAGTTAAATGTAATCGACTGAGCCGGCCATCTGTACTTGGCTGAAGTGTATGGACGTGTTCGCTAACGAGTAATGATCCAGAGAGCCGTGGCAAGCTCTGGCCACAGTTGGCGCACGTACCGGCGTGCACTAGCGCACACATTCTTTATATTTTTGTTCATATTGTGAAAAAAGTGACAGTGAATAATATGCGGTGCACTAAAAATAGACATTTCGAAGGCCGTAAATGAAGCAAAGTCTTAAAGCATACGTTTGTAAAGTTCTTGGCAGGTTTAGCCAAACAAGTGTTATGTGCCTACATCTGTTCGCTATCTTCGCCTACCTACTTATAGAGTAATGTTGTGCTCATGTAAATCCGACCGACAATTATTTTCTTGGCTGACTAATGAATTGAGGCGTGTGTGTCGACCGTACTGACTAATTGTTTTTCTAGCGACGCCATGCGGCGTATTCAGTCAGTGCGCCGTGCTCGAGTTCATGACAGTCTCCGCTTCAGTCCTCGCTTCCCGGCGGTGGCAATATTTGAAGTGTACTCTCGGTCACTCTCGCGCCCCTGGCTGTGGTATCAGGATCATTTACGTCACGCTTTGTTATTTGTAACTCGGCTGCTTAAATAGAGAATTTGAAATACACAAAAATTGGCCAAGTGCGAGTCGGACTCGCGCAGAAAGGGTTCCGTATCATTATCTATACATTTAAAGCGTCTACCTGTTACCTTTCACAATATCGAGCAAAAACGAGCAAAAAATCACGTTTGCTGTATGGGAACCCCCTTAAACATTTATTGTATTCTGTTTTTTATGGTATTTGTGGTTATAACGACAACAAATGTACATGAAATTTCAACTGTCTAACTATCACGGTTCACGAGATACAGACGTCACGTTACTCGCCAAAATAACACATTCTGAGATGGCTTTTTCATTTGATTTAACTGCACTTATTTTTGTACGTAACGAAAATTAGATTTAGTAGCAAAAATTTATTTATTTTAAATGTTTCAACAACTAAGGAAAGGTTGGTTAAACGTATTTTGATTAAATACCAAAGTTGTGCAATCCCCAAATAATTGATTCTGTAAATTCTGAATCAGTCTGGACTGTACAATTTCTGATTAATTACATTTTACTCTTATTATTTTCTCTTACGTACTTATTGGAAAATGCATAGTATTTGAATGAAGTCAAGTAATGTACAAAGTGACAATAATGTTGATGAAGTGTTTGGTCACGTGCTGTGGTGGCGCGTCTGCTCGTTCGCTTACTTAGGAACTTATGCGTTATACTTATTTAAACGGTGCAACAATAACCGCGCGTAACGCAGCGAAGTAGCCTTAGTTACTTCTCATACCATCAGCTAGTGAAAGTTCCGTTAAAATTGGTCAAACGATTCTAGAGATTAGCTGGAACAGACAGACAGATAATCATGAAAATTGCTTTTGTAATGTTAGTACTGAATATTCATATGCATCAAGTGAAAAGCTGTAGATTTGAAATTGCTAACAGACACTTTAATGTTACTTATCTGTATGGATAACGTTCCAAAATTGGTTCTAGTGAGAACGGCCCATTGTCGTCGTCATTACTTATCGGCCTGGATCTAGAATTTATAGGAAATGTTCGAATGCGAGGCATTCCAAACAGGTGGTATAAATGAATCTGTCGAGTGCAGACAAAACAAACAACACTTCGTACGACCCCCTTCCACACTTGCTCTGCAACGCGCCCTCCCCGTCCCGGGCTTAAGGCCGGCACCAGTACACCGGCTTAGTACGATATATTCCGTCAAAATAACAATAATCATCTGAGCTGAGGCCGTCCAAGGCTACGCGTGCGTTACGTTATGTTCGTAATGTACTTATTATAAGTACGTATAATTTAGTTTTTTTCCTAATTTCAAGTTATGATTTGCGAGCGCGTTCCGGAGGCCATTATTTGTCTATACTACAAATAAATAAAATCGAAGTATCTGTTTTTAATTTCAAATTAACAGCTTTTACTAAATGTATTTAAAAGTACATGGTATTATCATTCATAAACATTTAATTATTTTGTCTGTTTTTTTTTGCCGGCTTATCTCTGGAACGGCTGGACCAATCTTGACGGGACTTTCAGTAACTAACTAACTACCTGATATATTGATGATATAAGAAGTAACTTCGGCTACTTTTATTTTAGACTTTTTGCGCCCCGCGGTGGTGGTAATGTTACAACAACAACCGTGGGTAACGCCGCGGGGCATAGCTAGCCTAGTATACTACACTATGTATACAGTAAGTAGTCAACCCGTTACCGCTGGAGTACGATCGGCACGATTAGAAGGACGATTTGTGGACTGACGCGAGTCTGGTCGAGTTGCTTCGGCTCATTGTAAGCACCGCCGGGCATTCTCACGGCAGTCGCCACTCCTTGGCTGCCGTCTGTCGTATTCGCACATGTGTACAACGAGAGCGAGTCGATTATATAAATAGCTTGTAAAAGATACATTCGATACTCATTACATACATTTGTTTGCTCTCGTGACAATTACAACCAAAACGCACCTATTTGCTGTACTCGGCCTCACCGAACGGTTCTCTTGTTGACATTTACAGAATGCGCACAATGTGTAAACACGTTAATAAGTATTCTCAGAAGAGCTAGATGCTAATTGTACCTCGAATGCGTACATGTGTAAGCATATAATATGAATACAGTAAAAACGAAGTCTCTCATTTATTTACAGGGGGTGATTCACTAGAGAAGAATCCGTAGAAGAGCCAAGGAACTGACATAGCTCTCGCCATCAGCAAGCTAAACGTCAATAGCGGACAATTCACGTCAGAGGTCTACCGCAATTACATGGTTTTGAATTGCATGCAAGGCTTCATTGTAATATGCATAGGTATAGTTGTTTTGTCGAACAGGTGCGTTTGAAGAGTGTAAACAGTAGTAGTGTAAAAGAACCGGTACTAGCTCCGACAAACGCTATTTCACACACTTCCTTTAGCAACACGATCGCAGCGAACTAATTCCGGGTACGAGTGCGTCGTCACGCCTCGTGATGTTGTTCTGGCGGAGCACAGGGGCTCGACGCCGCCGGCGCCGGCGCTGGCAGCTCGTCGGCGGGCAGCGCGCCACGTCACTGGTGCCAATGCCAACAGTAGGGATGCCGTGGGCGATGGCCACAGTTCCGCAAGCCAACTCGCTACTGACGACCTTCAGCTGCCCGCTTCTGCCGTTTGCCATTACGTGACGAGACTGCTATTACATTACGATCGTATGTATACCTCTTATAACTATCAACATATATAGGTCGTTTTAAATAAAACAAAACAGATCTATTGCAAAACACCGAACAATGAGAGGTAATAATAAACACCATACAAGTACCGAGCATAAACCAGTTTTCACTATACTTATTTCGCTTTCAATAGCCATATTAAATTTTCCAAAACAATAAAAAGATTAAAAGACTATTATAACACAACTGCGTACGTAAAACTTTGAATAACAAATAGCCCACTAGCGACCCGAGCCAGCTACGCTCGGAACTCTGTCGGATACCCTCGACTATAATAAGCATGTATTACATATATAAATCTTCCTATTGAATCACTACTATACATTGCTGAAAACCGCATTAAAATCCGTTGAGCAGTTTACAAGATCTAAGCGAACAAACAGCGGAAGCGACTTCATTTTACGCTATGTTAAGAATATGTCACCCGAACCATTATTACAAATCAATTGATACCTTATTAATTAAGATCGGTTTAGTAGTTAGGCGCTACGGTGCAACGTGTGTTTGTGTGTGTGGTGTGTGTGTGTGGTGTGTGTGTGTGTGTG
>PKRV01001155.1:104804-153001 GCA_003709505.1 Hyphantria cunea
AGTGTGTGTGTGTGTGTGTGTGTGTGTGTGCCAAAACTGTTATCCCCCTTTTGGATTCACTGTAGCCAGGTAAAAAGGCAATTGTTCACAGCTTATCTGCTAAGGGGAAGGAGGTCTCTAATGCTATATTTGATGAAACCTTAGTTTTGCCGTTCACACTTCACACTTCTCTGTGAATCTACACGTAAGTCTGTCTTAGCCATTTATCTAATAAGTTTGTGATGTTCGGTATATTGAAAATTAACTATCATTCAGGCTCATATCACCCTTAGGGTTTCTTTTTATAGAATCGTAGACATTAAATTTCAATATGAATTTCAAGTAGATATGTGCCACAGGTGGCTAAGCGTCAGGGCCCGGCACACAGGCAGCAATAGTCCGAACCTGAACGAGCTTCATTAGTCTTTAGAGGAACATAACTCTGAACACGATACCTAATCAACATATTCTGCAATAAGTAATGCGTGAACGATGCGATTATATTAAGAATAAGTAAAAAACGCGCGCGTTCAGCTCGAAAAGCCACTTAAACTTTGACCGCTAGCGTTCAACCGTATGTACAATGTAATACCGTACCATATGCAACATGTATATATTATAACGTCTCTTATAGTCCATTCGTTTAGTTAGTGTCGATGAACCCAACACAGAATTGTGGTTATTATTGTGAAAAACGAACATATTGATTTATACTACGGCATACACTCACAAATTATACTTGCTTGTGGATGTACGCCGAAGGCGGTCCCGTTGGTTTTGTGGCGGCCTGCCGCACGTGTGACGCGACGGCAAAGCGAATGGACTATACCCAACCATATCGACGCCACGACATAATATGGTTTATGACCCCTCCAGACAACTCGCGAAGTAACCCTACGAAGTACTTGGGAAAGTCGACCGCAGTCCGAAGTACGTCCATACTCGTACAACTTCGTCTTTGAAGTCTGTTACCGATTCTTGACCTTATCCATAACGGTTGTTACATAACATTTAAAAGTAGTATGTCGCAGCCCTTGCTGGGCGCACATAATTATGTGCCACGATCAAGTCTATACACGGGGTCTTTATTCCCTTTGGCAATTAAGATAAAAATCTTAATAACTTAGATGTATCAATATTAGTAAAAATAATAAGCTGATGTCAGCACGAATGGGCCGGTTCAACCGAGGCGGTAATACAGGGTGTATATCCGCCAGAAGGCTATTACCACAGAAGACCAACCGAAAATGACAGCATCTGTGCTATCGTGTTTCGTTGGTGAGTGCGAGACCGAAAGCCCAATGATGCAGAAGTCTCTTAATTTTCGTAATGAGTGTGGTGACCACCACTCTTGGATTCTGCTCATGCTTACCACCAGGCAGAGTAGAGACACTATGATAGGCTCGTACATAAAAAAACAAACTATCGCCATTCACCACGTCTGCATCCATCCGCTGCCTGACACTTTTGACGCTCAAATCGTTGATCCATCGCATCGCAGGGCGTCCTACTCTACGCTTGCCTTGTCGCTGCGGTAGTCAGGGGGCTCACATTTATGAGTTACAGATACACTTTGCCAGATTCATCCTTTTATGTTACCCCTGATATAATCTCTGAACTCTTTTCATTTTGACCAAATGCTGTACCTTTCGAGGACGATACTATAATGTATGCGTATGGGGCAGGAGACATGAGTGAAACCGAATTGTAATCGGTAAAATAAAGGAGCATGAGATTGAGCTGTTGAGCTGCTAATCATTGGCACTTGGGTAAAACTGACTACGAACAGAGGAGGGCACGCTTTCTGGCCTCGCCGTTGATTGCACAAGTAAAAATGCGCTCGTAATGCGAAGGGCTGGTTGACTGTCTCTTTAAGTGGGACAATGATGCGTATTGAAGCGCAACAACACTGTGTCGTATGGACAGGCAGACACGGTCCTGACCACCTCTTATCTGTCTGTCGCAGCAAGGCCGTGGGCCTGTCGACGAGGTGAAAACCATACACATAAATTTAACAAAAACAAATGAAACCCTTGGCAAGATTCACAACGAGTGTGAACATGAGACTGGCGCACGAGACGCGGATAGACCGACTGCAAGCAACACGACGCCACATCTTAACTATCGCTCTGCTAAACTGCGTCTGAGGTACCGACTTGGTACAAAATACTATGATAACTATTACCAGAAAACGAACTGCTACACCCCTCGAATATTTTTTTCCCCAAATTATTAGAAATTTGTAAATAAGTACTTTAGATTAAAGTATAGGTTTGTGACTTATGAAGCCTTAAAACTCTTATTTTCTTTGAGTGTGGTGCATGACATGTTTACGTTATAATATAACAAAAGGCTCACGCGCTTGGCTGCTTTTTTGCTTATCTAATAATATAATACAAAAATAAGTTGGGCTAAGAGGCAAATTTAATGCTGCCGTTTTAATATACTCTGCCATTTATACAGCCCATACATTCCGAAGTTATAGTTAGTGGAAAATTAATTATTTTATTTATTTTCCACTAACTATAAGTTTGGGATGACACTGATTGAAGTGACTTTGGTTCGTTACTTTCATCATTATCAGCCTATTGCAGTTCACAGCTAGACGTAGACCTCGCCTACTCTGATCGTACGTTACCTTAGTTCTAGTAAAATTTAGCAAATTTGGTCCAGAGAAGTTAGGCCCTTTAGAAAATGAAGGTTTGACAAACAGGCAGATAGACAACTAGGTCATCCTATTGGGTTTCTTTTATTGTTTTGAGGTACGGAACGATAGTTGTGACCTGGTGAAGATCGCTGAAGGCCGTTATATGCAGTGTTCGTTTACCTTACCTACTTAGGATTGTCATTAAGTCGGTACTTACTCAAGTAAAACTATGACAAACTAACAGTCGATATGAAATGCTGAAATCCTTGGGATAACATTTTATGTTATCCACAAATTGTTTTTCTGAGTCTGGGTGTTTTTGGTGCCCGTTTCATTTATGTAAAGACCCAGCGAATTTGTAATAATAGGCGGAGCATGGGTGTGTTTATCGATGCAACTGTAAAAATATGGCACTTTTGGGTCGTAATTGAAAGCGGTAAGTACCTCTGACTGACAAGAAGCCACGCCACGGCGTTGTTTAGTGGTTTTCTTATTGATATTTTTTCTGATAGTAAATATTTTCTTTCTGCGACCATTTGTGCAGAATCAATACGAGAGCGAACCTCATCGAGCACTTGAGACATCAACAACGTAGACGGCCGACACGTCCTAGAAGTCAAGTAACATTCAAACTCACACGTTTGTCATATTTTTATTGAGGGTAAGGACCCTCAATAAAAATACGTAAAGAAGGGAGTTATCGCAACGCAAGGTTAATGACAAGTAACTACTGGAGAAAGAGAAAACATGGCGAGTAGGTAAACATGATAGCACAGGAACCAGTTTTAATCACCATTAATTGTGCAGCACAAAGACTTGGTTCAATTTTGTGTGTGTGAAGGCATGGTACGATTACACTTCATAGAATATGGCTGGCATATATAACACATGACCTCCATTGCCTGTTCTCTTGTGCACGAGTCCTCGAGCAGATGCCACACATAACGATGTCTCCCTGCCAATAAGTCTGACTAGATGCATATATTAACAAAAACCAGTATCAGCGGCGAAATGCTGTCAGATCGATTAACCGCAAATAAGCGAATGTTCTATGCTTTTTATCGATATGTCGTAAGCTTGATCGATACGAATCCAATCAGAAATAGGCACGTAAAGTAATTAGCGATTCCACTACAAAATATGTAAGTAATTAATAATTAGGCGATTACATCAGTAGTATTTATTGTTTATTGTATACACATTTCGGTAACTATTGACTAACATTAAACCCATTGATTCCAGCTTCTTGTAACTATTTGAACTAATTTGAAATATTCTAACTGATAACACGTATGAGCGTGACAGTCAGATTTTTATCATAGTGTTGTTGTGTGTGCACTGCTCGCTGCCGCGATGGTGTCTGTTGCTATTTCACAACTGAACAGTAAAGTTTGCATCTGGTGTTTTCATGCAAACAGCGGAAGGAGGCCCCGCATAGCTTTTACTCTTTAGTACGAGCCGAGAACTAAGCAATATATCAGCGAGGTCGACTAATGTGTACGCACGATACATATTCGCCATATTTTATAACGGATGATCTCCTAATCTCTTCTTAAGTCGAAATTGCGATAAGGTGTAACCTGTATGTTCCAGGGCTACTGTTCCGGCATTGCTCACACAATCATACACGCGTATATGTGCATATCTACATAGACAGGTGTAAACAGATGGGATATATGCATGTAAACCAAAGTCAAACTACTCTGTGGTCAATTGAGATGACACCCACATTGTGATTTAACTCTATTTGTGTCCGTTAAAAGTACGTGCGGCTGTCCCAGCGACGCGGGCGCTTTACACACCGCTCAATTACCCTCCCGTCAATACTAAAGTTGGACCATAATCTCGCATAATCGTTGAAACCCTCACAGATTACAATGACGTCACCAGGCTTGCTGCATCCTATCGAAACCTAAGCTTTCTCCCATAACTTATAGTATAGTAGGATTTAAGTTCCGATTAAAATAAGAAGATGTTGTCTATTGATGTCTTGTCAGCATAGAAGCCACAATCCCTGACCAAGTAGTGGTTGTCAGAGTGATAGTTTTAGCCACTGGTCCATGCATGTACCTAACATTCTAAAATCTAGTTGAAACTCCTTGGATGTTGACATTGAGATGAGCGGGAAAAGACAGACAATAACTATACGGCACCGGCTGCGCATACAACGTGTGTGGGGTGATGGTTGCTGTGGCAGCATGCGTATGACAGCGATGCTCACCGCTCGTGCGCCAGCTGCGAGGAGCGCGTGTAGGTGACGGGCATGGTGAGGCGTGCGAGTCCGCGCAGCGCTCCCGATACAATGCCAATGTCACGCGACGTCTATTTCTGTGCCAAAGCACGTGGCGCGCCGCCCGCCGCGCCGCCCGCCACCGCCGGCTCTCGCTTCCGCACGCCGCAACGCTCTTACTGCTACTTCTCTCTGACTTTGTTGTTAAATGATGAGAAACATGAGCGAGAGCCAGGTCCGTGGCGAGCGCCATCAGACGCGTACACGGAGCGCACGAAAGGCTTAATGCGCGAGCGTTCGCGTATCAGTGTGTCAGTAATCTGTTATGACAGTGTGCAAATGATATGTAAAGCGACACCAAACCATGTCGTGTCATCTCATGTAGTCACTATTAGTCACGATGTTGGTTATGATGGTTAATTATACATTAAGTTTTACACTTTGTCGTTCCATCATAATGAAATTAAGTTGACGAGAAATAACGAGATTTCATGTGTATATACTGCTTGAAACATCGTGTGGTAGTCAGCTAAATGGTGAAAGTACAGTCCCAATATCCACGAAAACCGTGTCTTCCCTCTAAACAATCAGGTATAAATTAAATTTGCTCATTGTACTACTTCACAATCGGCAAGAGGTGCCGTGCTCTGTTTCCTCCCCCAAAGAGCGCCAACCATCCCAAAACCGCCTGAACTCTGGATTAAAATTCACTAAAATTTGTTGTTGGATTGTATACTTTATTCATATCCAAATTGTCTCCAACAGTGCATCCGTGCTTCAAGCTCTGCAAAACAACAAGATGACCTCCGCTCTCTTCAAGGAGAGTCATGACAACCTCTAGTCCATTGCAATCACAAAAAAAATACCTAGCAATAGAAAAAAGGGCATAGTAACTCAATGAGTAACTACGCAAATGAATTGGCAAAAAGGGGAACAGAAACGGCAGTTTGTGGACGAAAACCACTACTACCCTTGCCCCAAGCTCAAATAAAAACATGGCTGCACGCCAATGCCGAAGAGAAACACAAAACACAAAATAAAAACGATGAAGGATGCAGGCAATGAAAGACTGCAGTTCCGGTAGCATCAAAAAGACTAGCCTGCAACAAGATTAGACTAAAAAGAGACGATCTCAGGAAGGTCATAGGCATCCTGACAGGGCATTGTCCCCTAAACAAACAATATGTCGCACTAAACTTAGTCGTCGTCTAAATAACTCACGTAATTATTACTTATAATTTTTACACTTAGAGTTTAGTTTAGTTTTTTATTAATAAACAAGCGTGTATCTGTATGATACTGAACTAAATATACAGTGAAAGGTGAAAAATGGACTGTAACCAGATGATAATGAAGTATTTAATCCAACAACAAATTTTAATGATTTTTATTTTAATTTAGTGATGACAATCGAATTACCACCAATAGCAATACATAACACTAGTAGAGATAGACCTCTACGTACAAAGAAAGTCTCGGCCTACTATATCTATATACAGTTCTGAAGTATCTCCAGGCTTTTTATCACTAACCTCGTTATAAGTGGTCATGTTTTCATGTTCGTCGATCTGGTGGTAATGTTAGGTAACGCAAGTGATCGGGTAATGCCTGTGTATGCGCGGTACGAAGTGAAGAAAACAGTTGCACTAACCACAGATTGAGGGCCAATGAGTCGTAGCGTAACTCTAGTTACAAAAATATAAGCGAAGTCCTTCACAACTTATTTGTACTGGTAAACAGCAACATTTGTAAATAGCCTTAAGCATATATAACGTCCATGCTACTTCCATTAAATAGTTTGGCGAGAGGACACAAGGTGCTTCGGAATCCAGAAGGTGTTGAGGCAACGAGAAGTTGGGGCTAGGTAATATATTGTGTAGTTGCGGAAGTATAGGAGTACTTACGCGTGTCGTTGGCTGCGACGCTCGTCGTCAGCGTCGTCCAGAGGTTCGGAGGCAGCGGTGTTATCTCCGTCGAACTGCACATGGCGCGGATCGTCACGCGCGCTTGATGCGCTCACGCCCGAAGCAGAGCCCGACAACGCGGCCGATATCTACGTACAAGCCGACACGTCAATACTGCTTACGAACAACATCTCATCGCTAGTAGCCAAGCTCTCTTACATCTAAGGTATCCGCAGCACACGTGGGTAGCGCCCCGTGTGAAAAAGCTGAGTGCATCGAGGGACCGACTTGTTACCCACATAAGTTGTTTTCTCTACTAAACTATTCAATTTGTTTAGCGTTCCGCGTGTCGAATAAGGTTATCAGGCGGTGTACCAATACCGAACTGGCACAGACCCCGATTGCTCCCACCTGTCCTTGAGAATAAAGCTCGTATCGATCGAGAGTACAGGTGTAGTACTGTCGTGTAGGCGGCACGGACTCACCTGCGGCTCGGAGCCCGCCGCGCTGGGGAGTTGCGTGGCCGGGGACAACGCCGAGCTGCCCGACATCACGGCGCCGCCATCTGAACACACAACGTGCGGGTGAGTTACTATCGGGGCCTTTGCGGCGATGAGCGATGTCCCCACGTAGCTATGATATCCGTTAGAGGTAAGTTCTCCTTACCGAGGGTCTGTGAGTAGGGCGGCGGCGCGGCATCATCGCGGCGCGGCTCCGCTGCTGAGTTGGCGGGGAAGCGCGCCGGCGTGTCACCCCACACGACGCGCTCCATCTCCTCGTCCAACTGCAGCTCGTCCTCGCCCGCCGCCTGCTGTATAATAACACCAATAAACACTTATGCCACTATTTAACAAATCAATAAATGTAGCATGGCATACAAACAGTTCAATATATTTGCGATGTGACTGCAGTAGGTATCGATTATTTATTCTGTGATGCTTGAAGCATTCCAAGCAATATTCGCCATATATTAGGAACCGGACATCAGCTCATAATGTCAGCGTTGGACCGTACCGAATGGCTACGGCATTGTCTGCGGTCGCCGCTTATTTAAAACTACTGCGTCTTACGAACTTGGCGGCACTATATTTACATATGCATACCTATCGTTTCAGGGCTAAACACTGAAAACTGCACATCATGGAGGACACAAATCTATACTAATATTATAAAACGGAATAGTTTGTTTGTTTGATTGAACGCGCTAATTATTAGTGCTATTGGTCCGATTTGAAAAATTCTTTCACACTCACAAACAATTATAACTGTTGAGAGTGCCGTAGGCCGTCACGTAAACGGTTACAGCTTCATAAAAACAATTCATGAAAGAATTGTCCCCTTTAAAAATTCTAAAAACAAGTCTGGGACAGCCTCAGCCTATGGTTGGAGGCTTGCTCACTATAACATTGTTATAAGGTCCAATTTGTTTCCGCTGTTATAAGACCAGGCTATGGGCAATGGAGGACGCAGGTGACGTAGCGTGGGTCAGCTAGTTTAGAATATTTGTGCATAAAATATTTAAAATTATAAAAGCATGCGTATCTTTTCATAGTACAAAAAGAAACCGCCTTCAAACAAAATATACTAATAAACAAAGTTGTAAAAATAAGACATTCTTAACTTATTTTGTCAACTTTTAAGCTATCTACACAATAATACCCAAGCCGCCGTCCCGCCGGCTTGGGTCGCCGCGCGAGGCCGGCCGCCTTATTTCGAAACGATCTTTCCGGCGGTTAGCGCCAGTGCGTCTTACCTGGCGGCACGCCTCCAATCATGCACTAGGGATGCTCGATGTTAGAAAAACATCAAATGTGACAACGATCTCAACATCAAAATTCGTTAGTTTACCGAACTGACAAAGACAAAAAAGGGCGTTCGCAGTCTTTATGGGGTAAACGGTGCCGGTAACGGTGTTTTTTTATTTGGGCCGACACACAACGTCGATAAATTTATAAATCGGTGTTTTTTGATGTTTGTAGGTGTTAACATTTAACATTTTTTTAATCCTGATGTTTTATAGCGATGTGTCGATGTTATCGAAGCCAAAACATAGATATATCGATACTATCGAAGTCTAAATATCGATGTCAAAATATCAATGATTTCTTACTAAACATCCATGTTTTGTCTACATTGATAATATCGTTCATCTCTATCATTCAGTTGCCCGCTGGCTTTCAAGGAATAATGACGTGACACCATTTTTTAGCAACTAAAGTTATTATGGAATGGGCCAACCCAAAAAGTAATGAAACTAATAGGCCACTAGACACTAATTGTGAACGCTACATGCCGCACTTCTCGTGCCGCCGGCAAATTGTCCAACTCGCAATTTCTACGGCTACCGGTTCCACCCACTAACCCGCCAGGCTCATGACATTGGGCCGGCGTCCACGGTGTGGACACCTCATTAAGTATCTATAGTTATTATTGTTATTTTTGGAGTCGGTGTTAGCCAACGCAGTTTAACATTACAATAACAACCTGCTACACATTTCCTATGGGTACATAATATGCAATTCTGCGGCCAGGGCGGGTTGACGTGCGAGGGAAGTTGTCAGTGGTTTGCTTTGCCCTGGCTGTTTTCGCACTTTATCTATAGCCCTGCCTAAATGACTACTCTGTCTGATGGAAAGCATGAGCAAAAACAAACTGTGGTGGTCACCATACTCATTGCTCGTGTAGACAATGCAACAAGGCAGCACGATGACTCACACCACAGCGGTCTAGTATCGCTTCTGCGTCATTGGACCTCCGGTCTCGCACTCTCCGGTGAATTACGACAGCGCGAAAACTGACATTTTACGTCGATCTTTTGAGCGAGGGTAGTACCGCCCCAGTTGAGACGGCCCAACCGTGCTGAAGTCAGCGCGCTTCAACCACCTTGAGAACCTGGCTATGACCGCGTGGTCTGATCACTGTGTCCGACTGATTGGACAACGCGAACTTTTATTTCCTGTTGGTTCGATGTTAAAATATGACTATACTAATCAGATGACCTGGACGATAACTGACATCTACTAGAAAAATTACAATAATTGAAGACATAAAAATATATATTTATTTTTGTGAGTACATTTCTTGTTTTAAAATATTTTGCATTTAGTCGGTTTTTTGTTGTTAAAATTTTGTTTATTTCTTGTAAATGCAACAACCGCGATAGATTTGCTGTTATTTATTGAAGAACTCAATTGTATGTCTCCGAAAAACTTCACGTAGGATTCATCCGTTTAATTGAAAGTCCGTTTGTGTTTTTCATTTTCATTAGTTTATGAGTTGAGTAACTCATTACAAACGGGCAAACGAGTATAAGAATAAACTGAAATTAAAAAAGAAATTATTGTGTGCTTTTATAATTTCTCCTTTTGTTAAGATTACATAATTGCAAGTATTGAAGGGCCGAGCAGCGGCGCATCTCTAAGCACTCTCTCTATGCGCTAGAGAGTGCTTAGAGACGCAGCCGAACGTCGATAGAACGGTCGGTTTGGCTGGAGGTATGTGTTGTGAGTTTCGATCATTCAATTTAATGACTGACTGACCTGTTGGTCTAGCGGTTAACGATTCTGACTTCTAAGAAGGTCTTGAATTTGAATCCGAACATGATTACTTGCGTTGTGTCGAGATTCAATTTATCTTTAGAATGTTTCAGTAATTCATATTCATTAATGAAATGGTTCAAGAAGAAGAGCGCCATTCTTTTTTATTGAATAGGGAGCAAACAAGGAGACGTATTGCCTGATGGTAAGCGATTACCGCCGCCCGTGGTCACCCGTAACACCAGAGGCGTTCCAAGTGTGTTGCAGGCCTTTGGGATGGAGGAAGGGGTTGGGGTATGGACTTCCGGTCTCAGACGGTGTCCGCTTCTGTGCGGGCAGGCGCTAAGGAGGGGTCCGGATGGCGTAAGAAAGCGGTTCCCGGATCTCTCCCGTCTCAGGCGTAGAGTGGCATACCGTGTAGTATTAGTAGGTTCGATTTCGATACACCGCCCCGCTGCTTACCCTGGTGGGTTGAAGGCCCGAGAGGGTTTCCACGAGTAAAAAAAAATTGACTTCCGATCTCCTCAGTCACTCGGTGAAACCCAGCGCAAGCGCTGTTTCGCACCGGATTTCTGTGAGCCCGTGGTATTACCCTGGTCAACTAGTCCATTCATGCCGAAGCGTGGCTTTCCCAGGACAAAAATCTACTAACGCACTAATATCAACTGGTCTGTTTTATTAAAATCGCAGTGTGTAAATTAAAAAGTCCAAATATTCACCGAAAACTTAATACAATTGTATAATGTACATGCACCCTTGCGATCAATCAAACTTAAACATTTGCCGGCTCTGTGGCTTATTAAGGAGATACGACGGATAATGTCCAAAAAATGTTTAGCGAGAAGTAAATACAAGCGTCAACCAACGGAAACTAATCAAGAAAAATATGTGTACCTGAGAAATTTCTGCAATAAGATGTGTCGAAACGCACAACGCCAACATATCCAGTCTTCCGTAGAAAACGGAGATCCAGCAAAAGTCTGGAAATTTCTGAGAACTTTGGGAGTCGGGAAGTCTCATCAAGAGTTTATTCCTAAAAATTTCAACATTGACTTACTCAATAAACATTTCTCTACCTTGTCTGATATTAATGATAATATTAAAGCTAATACTCTTAAATATTATTCTTCTACCCCAACTCCCAACTATTAACATTTCGTCTTTGATCAATTGTTCGCTTGTGATGTTAGGAAGACCATTCTGGCAATTTCGTCCAGTGCCTATTGAAGTGATAGCATAAGCCGAAACATGATTCTTCCTATCCTTGACGAAATCCTGTTCATCCTATGCAATATCCTTAATTACTCCTTGAAAAGGGGTGTTTTTCCGTCGATATGGAAAGATGCCCAATCCCTCTTCCTAAAAAAGCTAAACCATCATCATTTTCTGACTATCGGCCCATATCTATTTTACCTTTCCTGTCTAAAGTGCTCGAAAGGCTCATCCACTCTCAACTAAGTTACTTTCTTTTTAAAAATTCATTACTGAACCCCTTCCAATCCTGCTTTCGTCCTGGTTACAGCACCACTTCTGCACTGGTACACATCACGGATAGCATTAGACTAGGCATGGATAGTGGAATGATTACAGTACTCACCTTGCTCGATTTTAGTAATGCTTTTAATACTGTTGATTTTCACATTCTGCTTGGTATACTACGGTCTCTTAACATATCTCCACGGGCAATTGATTGGTTTCATAGTTACCCCTCTGGTCGCCGGCAACGTATTTGCATTGAAGACTCGGTGTCCTCCTGGTGCAGTATTTCTGCTGGTGTACCACAGGGTGGCGTTCTATCTCCTTTACTCTTCGCTGCTTTTATAAACTCAATCTCTGATCAATTAAGTTCCTTCTACCATCTTTATGCAGACGATTTACAAATATATACTCAAGCGCCGATCGACTCTTTACTGGAGGCGTTCAACACTATTAATACTGACCTGCGTCGCATTAGCCAATGGAGTCATAATCATGGACTCAAGGTTAATCCTGTTAAGACACAGGTATGTGTTATTGGCGGTTCCAGACTGGTCTCGAGAATTAACTGGACACAACTACCTCAAATTCAATTTGGTGGCACCACCCTTGAGATCAGTACTAATGTCAAAAATTTAGGGATCTGCAGACAATACCTTGTCTTGGGGTTCACAGATACAAGAGGTCAGTCGAAAGATATTTACTTCTGCCCGGTCTCTACGAAGATTACGCAATTTTCTTCCGATTACAACTAGGGCTGCACTTGCACAAGCACTACTTCTGCCAATTCTCGACTATGCCGATGCATATTCGTCAGCTATCTGAATGTCACTGGAGCACATCTTGATAAGCTTGAGCGACTATAAAATCTCTGTATACGATTCGTATTTGGCTTACGTAAATATGATCACGTCTCTGAATTCGTCAATTGCTCAAGTGGCTTCCAATTCGCTCTCGCCGGAATACTAATATTCTTATTTTTCTCTACAATATTTTGTTTAGTCCCAGAGCCCCCGTCTACCTCAAAGAACGATCCAAGTTCCTTAATGACACTCATAAAAAATGTCTAAGGTCATCTGAGGATTTGAGACTGTGAACTGTGAATGCACTGCAGGTGAACATCAGACAAGCGCAAACAATAAATGCATTTTAAAACATGGTTTATGAACATTATGCATCTTAATTAAGAAGATCATTAAACAGGGTATGCTGTGAATATTTTTATTTATTATTATTATTTTTTATGCGTTTTTAGTATTCATTAGCAAATAATTAATTTAAAACTCATTGCACCGACAACTACCACTGTCTCTCCTATGCATTTCGATCCATCCTAAGGTTGCCTGGAAGAGATTGCTTTTGGCAATAAGGCCTCACATTTTATGTACTCTCTTCTAACTATAATATTATAGTGTGCAAATAAAGAGTTTTCTATCTATTTAACGCAAGGCTCGTCTTAAAAAGTAGCCTAAGTGACTCCCTATTGCATCAACTGTCTGCAAGTGAAAGTTCCGTCAAATCGGTACAGCCGTCCCAGAAATTAGCTGGAACAAAGAGACAGACCACAGAAAAGAGTAAAAGGTAGAAGAGCCATGTAGACGGGGCAGGCGCGCCGCAATTAAGGACAAATACCACCAATATCTCTGCTGGCACCAACTGAACGCTTTAATACACGTATTACTTTCGCCGGGAACTTTCGATATCGATACGTTAAAGTTCTTGATGATATTGGTTTTTACAGTGATTTTATTTCTAGTATCCGATTTATTTAGTATTATGGTTTTTAAACCAGTAAATGATTTTGTTTATTCGCAAAACCTTATGTAAACTTATTTTGGTGATATATTTAAAAAGAAATATTTTAATAAATAGTTTACAAATATTTCTTTCTTAAGAACCGCCAGACAAATAAAACAGATTCGATTAAACAAAAAATATGTAAGTACTTTGGACTAAATAACAAACGTGGCATTTTTTCAGTAATATGAGTTAGTTTATACTATTGGTCCAAAGGCTTCCCCGAAGAGCGAATAAAGTGTGCAACTAACGTCTAATCCCCTTGTGGAGGAACGGGTCACCCGTCAACCCGCAACAGAGCACAGACTGCTGACTCATCAATCGACCTCCGGTCTTGAAGGGGAGTGATGTGGCGACTTCCACATACAGTGTCAACATAAATATATCACAACACCATCCTCCCCTTGAGTTGGAGGAACATGTGACCCGTTCCTCCACAGTGGTGACTCGCAGCAATCGCCCCGACTCACTGGGGACCTCACCGCAGCACCGCGCACCGCCTGCATTCCCGACTCACTGGGATCAGCGGACTTCAGGCCCGACTCACTGGGACTAGCGGCATTCAATTCCGACTCACTGG
This sequence comes from Hyphantria cunea, assembly GCA_003709505.1. Classification (NCBI taxonomy): domain Eukaryota; kingdom Metazoa; phylum Arthropoda; class Insecta; order Lepidoptera; family Erebidae; genus Hyphantria; species Hyphantria cunea. Next base: position 118,954 of record PKRV01001155.1, read on the forward strand.
AACTTGCGGCACTCAGTTCCGACTCACTGGAACTATTCAATCCTAGCACTGGCAAGCTCCGCAAAAGAGCACAGACAGCTGACTCATCCAGATATCGACCTCCAGTCTTGGAGGGGAGTGATGTGGCGACTTCCACATACAGCGTCAACATAATTATATGACAACACCATCCTCCCTTTGAGTTGGAGGAACATGTGACCCGTTCCTCCACAGTTTATGTTGACGCTGTATGTGGAAGTCGCCACACCCTCAGACTTCCTTTGCAGCAAATCCCAAAACGCCGCCGCATGTGGCACCGCTCGAAGGAGAATTACAAAATATGTATAAAGATATTTCCGATTTTAGTAAGTAATAACTGGGTTATATAGTTCATGTCCTATTAAAACCAATACACTATGACATTTGTATAGGCGTTCTATTAGCTAACAATACAAATTCATTGCATAAGTTCCTTATTTTTAAAAACAAAGGCGATTTTCTCTATTTGTCACATGATTTTATTAAAATTTGTAAAGTTTGCGAGTCCGTAATCCGAGTGCAAACTGACCACTTAAAGAGTGTAAATATGAATCCAGCCAGTCTTACGCCAGTTATTTTAGAATTTGTTAATATCGTAACTTCAAATCATGTTTCTGACTTAATAAAATGTATTATTGAAAAATACATAAATATTCTTACGCATTATACTTTAGAAAATAACAATGTATTTTACGAAAAGACACAAAAGGACAATTATAAAATAATTATATTTTATTTCAGGGTCAATAAATTTTAATATACTGTAATAGAAACAAAATATTTGTCAGCGATATATAATAAATTTATAAGTTTTGTAAACAATTGTTTAAAGTAAAAATATTAACATAACGGTTTATTTAAAAAAAAACTATCCTGTGTCGCGGGGGACTTAACACATACGTATATACATGGAATTGACAGAATGTACAGCAAACTCAGAACAACAATTGTGTATAAAAGCTTGTTCTAGGGCAGTGAAATGCGCAGTCGTTTTTTAATTATTTGCATTTAACGGAACTGTACCTAAACACAACAAATATATCATTTATTTTAAGTAGATACGGGATAGTTGCAGTGCTTGCAACAAAATGTTCATAAATGAATAATGTAAGAATATCAAATTATCAATCAAATAAATAATTAATTAAAAAAAATTGAAACAATCATCAGTCCCCAACCCGCACTTGGCCAGCGTGGGGACGTATGGCCTTAACCTTCTCCTGAGAGGAGACCCGAACCCAGCAGTGGGACATTATGGGTTGTTGATTGATTGATTGATTGAAACAATCATATTAGATAAATGTCAAATTCACCACATCACTAAAGTTTTCTACGAATTTGTCCGCAAAAAAATATGTAAGTAAAATCCTACCTTAGTGGAAAGGTATAAGGTTGTATTTAATAAGATTGTAAATGGTTTTTAGATCTTCTATTCATTACATGCTTTGGACGAATTAGGATAGAGTTCCTTTTATGTGTGTATAATGTTATTGATCGTTAATGTGTGCGTGTAGGCGACAAAGTACCGTGTGTACATACATATGCAATTAGTAAAAAGTGGTTATTTTTATATTACAAACAGACACTCCAAATTTGCTGATGCAAAGAGTCATTAAGACTGTGGTCACTCGCGTACTATTCATCTGGTTTCAATTCCAGCGGCTACTTCCCTGAGTTCGAATCAAATCAAAAATCAAAAAAGCGATATCGAAGTCCTATAGAAAAACTATTGGCGAACTTTTTAGAGCTTCAATTACGCCTTTGACAATCGGCGCGGCCGACGAGTGCCTCGTGTGAAGCGTATCTGTTCAGTCGAGCTCGGCGAGCGGCCTAAGCGTGCTATTTTACATAATAATTTGTCCAGTACAAAGCACAAGACAGATGATGACGAATTCTTATCTGTAGATAATTTTGTTATTGCATCTATTTTCGAGCGTAGCAAACGTGTGACGGCGCGGCGCCTGTACTTGGCTGTAGAGAACTGCTAAACACAGCGTCCCTCGTCGTTCACTGGCCTCAACCAGGTGCTCGTGGTCGACGATGGTCGGCACTGCTCCCAGACACGCACCACCAGGCACTTTTTGAGCGGCCGGTTCAAAGGCGCGCACTGAAACGGACCTTAAAGACGTTATCCTCTGGCAAACCCGATATCTATGTCACATAATATGTGTGCAAATGTAAGTGGGACGTATTACAGTTTTATCTAAACACTTCTTTTTTCTGGTGGCTTATTTATAAAATAGAATTAGTAAAATAACTAAGATATTTTTTTATTGTTAATACATAGTTAGACAAATATTTAAAAAATATATTATTACACGAATTGAATAATAAAACGCATATTACTAAATATCGATTTAATATTTTACTCGACATTAAGTCGTGTGTTTCTCATAGAGCAAGTAAAATTCTTTCAAAGTAAATTCAAGATGCAAAGCATTGTTTAGAATATTTTACTTTTTCCACATCTGCTACGGACTTTACAAAGTTACTCAAAATTTGTTTTATTTGGTCCAAAAACTGAAACATGATCTCGAAACAATTCTGGCGCAAAAATCGACAACTCGTTGGACTCCCTTACTGTTGACACGACACCGACAAGCGTTTCATAAAACACCGGTACCAATGGTGCCGAAAGCTCTACCGCCAGTGCTTCAGGACTTTGACTCACAAACAGTTCATCTGTCATACAGCTTTAAAGGAGCGCAAAAAAGCAGCCAAGTTCACTGTTGTCGTGCACAGGGTTGATGGATATAAACACAACCTTACGATTGACGATCTCACACAAGCCATACAATAATACATCATCATACATAAAGCTGGCCGAACTGATTGATCCTTCTCTTTTCCACTCCTCCAACTTGAAATGATTAATTAAAATATCACCTGCATAATATTATCTTACTTTCTTCTTTTAACTTTTTGCTTTTCTTTTAACTTCAATTCAAATAAAATGGAAAGTTTAAATTTTTATTTGTGTAATAAAAAGAAATTGTGATAACGGTATTTGAATCCTTATTTTAGTTCTAGTATCTGCATATACATATACATATACATATTAATATACATATACATATACATATACATATACATATACATATACATATACATATACATATACATATACATATACATATACATATACATATACATATACATATACATATACATATACATATACATATACATATAGTATCAGCAGCAGAACTAAGGGATCTTGTAAAACGACAGTAGACTGACGTCATTACAGAATGTGCATTATGTATATAGGCTATATACTTCGATGATGACACTAAAGATGTTGAATTAACGTTTTCCTCAAAACTTCATTGGCTGCGCGCGTCGCAGGCGTGGGTAGGTAACATCTGTAGTGTTAAGTTTTTGCTCGTAACCAATTATTTTTTGTTCGTCGCCAATTATTACAAATATCGTATACAAGGAATCCAATTGAGAATTAATTGCAAATTGAGATTATTTGAATAATGGAAAAAAATAATCCATGTAAAAACATTAATCTTGGGATCCTTGCAATATGATGAGACTGTTAACGAGGCGACCGCGTCGGAGCTGACGAAGCTGGTGTTCGCAACGTCAACGTAGGGTAGCGGGGCCAGCGGGACCAGCAGGGGCGGGGTCCCAACTGCACGTACCCGTGTCTACACTGCTTTTAGTAAACAATAATTCGTGTTGGTATATTAGCGAAGGAACGCGCGAACGGTCGTCACTGCCAACGCGAACATCGCAAGTGAGTCTGCCGCATTGACAATACATGTGGCCACTTCATCGGACCAAGCGTTCACACATGACACGCATTTATATCATCCACGCTGTAACTGTTACCATTATATCATTACTCTTTGAAAAAAATATTGGAAGGAAAAACAAAAAAAACAGAGACGTTGGTGCGTTTAAGGGAGCGTCAACAAAAATCCTTGGTCGTGAGCTAATCTAGGTACGTGGGACTAAATATGAACAATGAAAACAGGCCAGGCTGCTTTGGGCTATCGCTGACGACGGATGTCGTTGTAAAGTTTTAGTGAACAGAAGTTGTGAGAAACAGAAGAATATGTAAACCTAAAGCGTAGTAATAGCATTAATTAAATAGACACTGCCTCGTCGGTCTAGACCTTGGATCTTCATTCGCTGAAGATCCAGAGGTCTCAAGTTAGATTCCCGGGTCGGACTGCTGTTGGGTTTTCTTTACAAGAAATTCTTAATAGCAACCCAGAGTTGGGAATATGGCGGTGTTTCCCGCCCGTGCCTCGGAGAGCACGTTAAGCCGTCGGTTCCGATTGTCATGACGAAAATCTTTGGCAATCGTTATTGGGAAGTCAGTGCCCTAAAATACAATGACAACTGGTTCCACCTTCAAATTCAGTTCACCCTTAGGGTTACGAAGGTCCGGTGCCAGTCGCTGCATGTAAAAACTGACATTCAGGTAAATTCGGTTGAACCAGTAGCCGACCCCAAATCTTAAGAATAATTAAGTCTAGGAAGGTAGAAATAAATAAAGGACAGTCAATTGTCAAGTTCACAAATTAAATCCGTTAAGTATGTTTGTCTGTTACCTCCACGCTTAACTTGAAAACGATTGAAATTAACAGGTCATTTTCAATATTGATCAAAAGTTTAAAGTGACAATGAACATCTAAGATGGTTGTATATCTGCATATCGCAGAAAGTCCCAGCAATGCGCGTTGCACTCTAATTGTTTTCAATTTAAAGATCAAGTGTCTTGTTTACTGTCGATACACAGTGCTCAGGCCGCGAACGTCGCCACCCGCGCCTCTCACGACACCGGGTTTCGAAATGATTGGGAAGAGGGATCAAAGTTGATCATCGTATCGTACTGAACTTTTTTGCTTACTCGTTTTGACAATAGAAATAACTTTGGTTCCAGCTTTTTTGTTGTAAAGTACTTATAGATAAGTACTAAAAAGTGTTGTATTTTTTATTTGTCTGGAGGAAAAGTCACAGTCGGCGTTATAATAGACAAATCTATTAATAAAATGGTACTTCCCCTTTACACCGGTAACAAATATTTTTTTGGCAAAAACACACATAATAATTGGTCTTGCTGTTATTGTTATGTACATAACCTTATACTTAGTGTATATAAATAAATAATATGTTCGTTTATTTTTTTTTGTTTAAAATACGATCTTTTACAAAAAAAAACGCTGTCCGTATGCCCAAATCGCACCATCGCCAGTCACACGATATGATAAATCTGTGCAAACGAAATCAACAAACAATTTATCTAATAGCAATTAGAAGTGCCACCGACCAACGATAATCTGAAACGACTTCATAAACACACGTTCTATGAATCTGTTCGAAACGCTCTGCACAGATAAATGGTTATGATTTATTGTAGCGATTGTAGCGAGCCCAACATGCCCTCTACACATGTTACGACCAATTGTTTGTGTTAGGAATATTGTGTATATTTCAACGGCTTCGAAACCCTCTATGCGCATCTGAGTGTCGTTATCTCTCTAAACAGTTACCTACACGTGATGTTCACAAGAAATGTTCACAACAAATCACCAAATAGACAGATTAAAAGTATGGTGTATCAACACCCCTGTCTATCCTTTGGGGTATCATAAAAAGCTAATTGGGAAGCAATCTACGCAAGATCGAACGAAGGAACCCTAAAAAGTGCCACAAAATACTCATATGTAAGTAGTGCCCAAACATAGTCTATGCTTAGTTATTGACTTAATCAAACAACATTTACGAACCTTGGCCATGAATGTGACACGCATGCGTCAGCTGAACGCGACCGGTTCCTACTTGAGCAGCGGCGGCGTGCGTTATTGGTCTGACATCGCGCTCACATTTATCCAAAAACTGTTCAGGTTTCTACTACTACCTATGTATTAGTTTACCTAATTCAAGCTTCACTCGGTGTTAGAGAACAAAATAAACTTTGGAAGTACGATTAGCGGTCACTACCAAGAACTCCATCGACGCCTAAACGCATACAAAACTATTAATTAAAACTATTAATACCTAACATACACAAATAACAAAGTTTACGCTGATTCGTCTAAGCTAAGTAATGGAATCTATCAAAGTTAAAAAAAACATATGCGTATCTTCTAGGTATTACATAGCATTAGAACTATTTCTACAAACAAATATAGAACTACTAATAGCTACTTCAACCCTTTAAGGTACTGGGTCGATCTAACCAGGAACCCTGTATATTTCTAAAAACATACAAATACCAACCCAGCTGTCATCATCAAATTGTTTGTGTTTGCAAATCGGCTAGTTTTACTATAAAGGTAAGTATAACTTCGACAACATTTAAGATCAGGTAATTATCAACTAAAATTGTCCTTATGCTTTTCCTCTAAGATTTACCATATCTGAGAAAAATCTATTCCAGAGTTGGCTGAGCTGTATTCTCCGTAAAATGCATGAATGCATGACGACTCGGAACATTATCGGTACTTATTATATATAATATTGGAATATAAGAAACATATAAGTTAGCGTGATTAATACATTTAAAATGAGTCATTTTGAGAATTTAAATTGAATCGTCGTTAAAGAAAATCCGTACTTTATATGATGTGAAAACGTGGCCTTGAGCAACATATGTCTGCTGTTTAATTGTGTACTCAAGTATACTCGTCCACCTACACGCTATTCGAAGGCCCTAACGAAATATTATCAGTCCTTAATTTTCCCTCGCAGTGAAAATACATGGTTATTGCTTATATCCTTTATTAAAGATTTCGCTGTATTGAGTTTTAAAAAAATTAAATTGTTATTGTTGATCGTGCTATGAAAACATTGACTGACGCAAGTGTTGAAAAAGGTGATGAATTCACAGACTACATAAGAAGCCAAAAATTAGTGGCAGTACATGTGCGATCTCGCAAAAATTAATGGAAGTAAATGTGCAATCTCGCAAAAACTACACTATATTGCTGCAGTGAAAAGACAGCATGAAGAGGATAGTCCATAGGCCAGTACATCGAAAATAAGTCCTCCTCGTATTTGAATTAGATTCTTGTTTTAAAAATCACTGCTTCTTTTGAGAATAAATACGAAAAGAAATTTTGGCTTAAAATTTGTAAAATAATACACTTTCATTCAAAGAATCTGTTCTGAAGATAGCTCAGTCTCGTTCTTATGATAATCCAAAAACTATTATTGCTCGCATAGGCTCGGAACATGATTTAGTCATTGCCAAGGCTAGCTATCATCATGATTGCTATTTCATTTTGAAAACCACCCACTAGGGGTGAAGCTGGTCGTATCCTAGATGAAGCATTAAGCAAGCAGTGTTTTTTTATCAACGACAGGCCTTAAAACGACTTATACAATTTTTTTTGGTGCCTTGGTATTTGCACATCTTATAATGAAACTACGATAATATAAGAGGCATCAATAATTCTTCACCGCCCGCCTGTTGTTTTGTCCCCAAATACTGGCACGTACCTTCAATTTGCTGCAGACAATGCTGATATCTATGTGATTACACTCAACGGCAGCTTATATTCCAATTTAGATTTACGAAAATAATTATGCAGTAGATTCCAGTAAAATCAAAGTCGAACATTTTGAATATGAGATTAAAGCAGCGGTAACTTCACGAAAAATAGTCGATGTGGTTTGGTTTTGTGGTAAATTGAAATTAATTGAAACCTGAAATATTGTTGCCTGGTTGGAAAGTTTTCATTGAACACTTGACGAAAAATATTGTTAAGTTGTAAAAAAATGCGACTCGTACACGACTATGTCATGGGTGGCGTGTGCATTTTTAAGGAGAATACAACTCTAGCTAACTTTCGAATTGCCTTTTCTCAGATATATTAAATCTAAGAGAAAAATTGTGTAAGGACAGTTTTAGTAGATAATTACCTGATCTACAATTTTATCTTAGCTACTTTCATCGTAAAAGTAACCGGTTGTCCAGAAAACCCAAAATACCTACTAGTACGACCTTCAATAAAAAAATTTGCACACATGATCAAGTGTGTCATATATCACATATAACGAAGTGCGATAGGTGTTGTGTGTGGTCTCAGCGGTGGAGGAAGGCGGCGAGCGAGAGCGGTGGCCTCAACCGCAACTGAGGGATTGAGCCTCTATCGCGTCACACGCGCCGCGAGTACATGGCCACAATTTACACATTCGCATCTTCGCGATGAGAATACGAAATAGTGTTTACACATTAGAGAGCAGCACGTGCCGAAGCGAGGCCGCATGTGCAGGCGCGGATCGCGGGGAGCGAGAGACAGCCTCCCACACCTGGACACCGCCAACAAAGGCTCACTCGGCCCACTGCGTGCTGCTCACGGGAGATGGAGCATTCTCTCTAACAAGCGATCGAAACGTGTCATACGACCCGACATAAGACCTAATGGTGTTATAAATTAATTTGGCGTCCGCGTTTATTCCCTACTTTAGCGATAACAAAATACAGGTTATTTTCATACTAACCGCATCATAGTTATGATCAGTCGTAAATAGACACTAGCCTTCGATGCACATATTATCCAAATTAGTACAGTCTTAGTGGGGAGGAAGCAAAGTGTACCGCAGTCGAATAGACAAGCGTCAGTCACGAGACTGGCATTTAGTCGCAGCGAGTGAGGTCCATCGCGTCCTCTCCTTAGCGGTGTTAGCACCATCTCTATACGCATTTCCTGCATAGTTAATGAGCAGATTAGGCGTGCATTTGCGCTTGCATATTAGATTAGATAGCTGGGTACGCTAAAACTACGTTAAGACCGATATATAAATTCCAAAAAATGATCTTCCATTTGAAGAGCTCGGATAGCTCATCGAAGCCAAGTCGTTGCAACTATTTTCCATTTCTTGTATAAGAAGGTTCTGATCAGTGACTTCCCACATTAATTTCTATTCGCACAGAGTAAAGATAGATCCTTTCTAATAAAAAAGATTAATGTAAATGTTTAAAAACCCACTAAATGAGTTGGTTGGTACTAGGCAGGTACCTACTTAATCTATATCTACACTAATATAATAAAGAAATACAGTTTGTAACTTTATATGGTTGTAGGGGTAATCTTCGGCAGTACCGATCCGATCCTGAGTATTCTTTTATTAACAGAAAGTGACACCATTGAGGAGTGGCATGGGCCATTCTTTATTATGATTGAACAAACAATTAAGTTAAAAATATTAGTATATGTAAATCAAGGGGAAGAAAAGCGGACGGTTATCGCCCAACGAAGTGGGCACGGGTCGGCTAGTGTCTTTATATTTCTATACTTTATACAAATAAATTGAGTGTCTGTTTATGATATTAAAACAACCAGAGGAAAAAAGAGAAAGCACATAAAAATGCGATACTCCATACGTATATTTTTTAAGTTATACCTACCCATAGGAAGTATACAGAGAGTTCGGTCTCTACAGCCTGCCTCTGCAACATTTAAGTTGATATTACATAGCAGCGGAAAACTACTTATGTGTGGACAAATTAAATATAAGTAGATACATAGGTACGTATATATGTAAATAAAGTTTGTCGAACATTATATATAATAATACACCGAACCCATTGCGAATGCAGACAATGCAGCATGGTGACCAGCACCACGGCGGCCTTTTGAGATGCTTCGGCATCATTGGGCCTTCGGTCTGGTGCTCACCAACGAAGCACGCCAGCACAAAATGCTGTCCTTTTAGGTTGGCCTTCTGTGCGAGGTTAGTACCGGCCCGTTGTGATCAACAAGCCCTATTACCTTGAAAGTGGTAATAGAACTGCAGATCTCGCTGGTATCGAAGGGTTTCTTCATGAAGAGTAGTCCTTCAGGCTAACGAATGATCATCATGAGAGCCACAAATCACCAGCGTATCATTGGAGTCTGTCTGCTGGTGTGTTTCCACGAGCGACTATTTCAACTAATCGATATTGATTCACATGCAAACGAGTCTCCAAATATATTCGCCCTACAGTCTTAGCGGAATATGTGGACGTGTCTATGCCCCTACAAATATACAGGCTTCGCACTAATGCACCATGGAGGAGAACCTTGACATACACTCCGTGTACACCTTTTCAGAGGACAAGAATGCTACAGACAACTATTCGGATGATCGCTTTATTGTATACTAGCTGACTCATGCAACCTCGTTTACGTCTCCTATTGTCCGTAGCTTAATAATTTCCCCCCGTTTTTGTAACATTCGTCATTAGTGCTCCGCTCCTATTGGTCTTAGCGTGATGATATATAGCCTGTAGCCTTCATTGATAAATGGGCTATCTAACATTGAAATATTTTTTCAGATCGGACCAGTAGTTCCTGATATCAACGCGTTCAAGCACACAAACAAAATTTTCAGCTCTATAAATCAGTATACCTACTCGTAGATGTGTGGCAATCGTGGTGCACGAAAGTAGTTGACGGCGATGAGTGTTGGCGCTGCGTGACAAAGGCGCGGCGGCATAACGTATTTATGGATCCGTCTTAGACATCCAAATCTATACATAAATACGTGAAGCAAAAACTTTGTACCCCAGTTTAAGAAAATTAAGCCAAATATGAAATTTGGTACAGGTAAACTCTATATGGAGGAGTAGTACTGAAAGCTAAAAAAACAATCAAAAAAGATAAACGAAAGAAATCGTGGTAAAATGTCGACCACTGGGCGACCGATGAGGTGGCAACGACTAGTAACGATGAAGAGGTGCCATGAAGTATTCTGGGCCGCAGGGAACAGCCACTTAGCGCAACGGCTTGTCCAACGATATACTTCAACTATTGGCCGCGGTATTTTCGGTATTGTCTTTTTGTGGCTTTCGGTAGCTGCGACCGACAGCGAGGCGCTGAGAGCACGTGACGCAGTCGCTCCGCCGCGACCGTTCGCCTTGTCGTATGCGGAACAGAAACGCGCCCCTCTATCTTATCCGCCGGTCCGATTGCGAGCCGATAAATTTGGCGTAAACAACGCCATATCTCTAAATACCATTCCTCAAGAGAACGTAAGCACCTTGCGCGAGATAGCACGATATCCGCGGTGGACGAGTAGCCGCAGGAGGCGATTTGAATATTGTTGAATGTAACAGCCGTCAACGCTACCGTTCACATGGAACAATCTCATTTCTGACCGACTCATTCGCGGCTCGCACTTTTTTGAGCGACTAATGTAGAACGATAAATTGTTATCTATACCCTGTCACACCCAACAGTTTACTGTCGAGCCTTCGATACCATTTAAAATAATACACGCAACATTTTTGTTCAAATATAACAAAATCTATACAAAACGCATCTGTTAGGTCATCGACTGAGGACGGTAACACGCCACAAAGTTAACTCATCATCTAACTATATTTCGACGTGTGGTTAATATTCACACTTCTTCTTTATAATGTTCTTCTCTATAATTCACGTATTCAGAAGAAGAAGAGGAATAGTGTATAATATAGAATAAGTGATAGCCACTTTACCACTGTCGAGAAGGAAGTTGCAAGAAAACTTTACAACTAAAGGGGACAGGTTCCCCCGAATGCAATTTTAGTTTGGAGGAATAATTGCTTAGGAATGAACAAGTGCAACTGTTACGAACATTCACAACGAGTAACACTTGCGTCGTCTACAATATTGAGCCATGCGTCTATCAAACAGATCCGCTCAAGGCAGCAACATTTTACTCAACAAGAAATACCTAACGTGCAATGACTCCGTCTAATGGCATTGAGATGAATAAATATGCTCCAAGAATTTATTGTGATAAGCAAATGTACCGCTGCAATATGATAGGGGCCAGATTATATAACACAAATAATTAAAATCTGCAACATTTAGCCATCACGTACACACACCGAGTATACAGTAAATTGAATGTTTAACATTAACAAGGCCTTGTGCATTTGTGTCTTGAGCTTAAATCGTTCGTTGTTGCGTTTCTCCGTCATCTCGTGATCACCAGGCCGGCTCTAAGCGGTTCGTGTTCATTTAGAAATGGTTTTAGCTGTTTATTTTATGGTGTGGAATCGTTAGTCCTACAAAGCGTGAAGTGAAAAATATTTAGGCATTCCAAACATCCAGGGTTTTTCTGTTATCGAACCAAACAGCTTCACAACCTTCTTTCTGCAGTTATAGTCCCAGAAATATTGCCCTTACCCTATGTTTTAGTTAAACCGACACTTGAATAATTCATTACTCTTACCATTAGCAAAGTTATTTTTTATATTTAGTAGTATAGACCTTTGCGATGCTGACTTTAAAGTGTAAAGGACAGATGCGTTAAAGATTAAACTTATTAGAAATTTGTGGCAATTAACGAAAAACCGAAATTCGCAAAAGTTCGGACACGAATCAAATCTTGCGCAGTAAGATACCTTCAAGCCTGTTCCTCGTCTCTATTCGGTAATACTATATACAGGACTTTCTAAAACATCGCCAAGCATTGAAAAGCGCAATTGATTAGCATCATTGCTACCTCCACAACCGATGCGATATTACCGATGTTGGTTGTCTGGTTCGCCAGTGTGATCTATGTAATGTCAGGCAGTGCCGTGGCGTGCACCGGTCTCTGTGAGCGTTCGGTGTAATTAGCATCGCTAGCAAAACGGGCAACGCGCGACCCCGGCCGTCGCGCTTCACAGCTGTTAAGGGCTACGCGGCCGCGAGAGCGCCTGCACCGCGCCGGCCACGACACTACACCAATCAGGTGGAACGTGACCCTCCGCGCAGCTTTTCTCGCTCTACACTCGCTATTCTCTTACTCCGCATCTTGTCCATCGTGTAATTGGATGACTGCACTATACATAATAATATGTTCATACTGCAGTCCACCAATTACTCCCTCGCCTACATTCTGCAACTAGTCGCGTGTTGTCAGAAACGAGGAATTATTGCCGAAGGAAAACATTTGATAAAGTATACAATTCACAAGTTGCGGGCAAAATTACGTATGTTATAATGTAATATCATTCGTACCTTGCAGAATATGTTACGAAGGACATATGGACGGGGAGATGTTTAGTCATTCAATAAAGAACCCTTGAGAGACATGAGCACCGATGTCAGAGGTTACCAAACTTCCTCTCGTGTTAGCAATATTCAAGTCTATCGTTATTATCCAGTGTGCTATGTACATATTCGCATAAAAAAAACAGATGAGTACTGAGAACAGGTCTTGGTCCAGAGGGATCCTAAATAAATAAGACTAGTGCGCTCGCGAGTGTACCGCGCTGGCTGCTGGTGCGGTACCGCGAAACAAGCCCTCGAGTGAGATCAATGCAATCAATTTATTACAATCAAATAATACTTTTGAGGAAAAGATTCTAAATGTAATTCTAGAAAGCCACACGAGGTGGTATATTTGCCGAAGGAATAGGCTGGAATATTTGACCAATTTTTTTATGATAGATACCACATGAAAAAATAACAAAGGCACAAGTATACCTTTACTGACACAATAAGAAATAAGTACTGACCTGCGGTGCGAAGCCCAGGAACGATAGTTTCCTCTTGCCTGAGCTCATGGTGCCTCTTATGTGTCTGTGTTACGGTTGAAACGCATGCGCGTCCAATGGGCAATTGCGAGACGCGCGCACGCGTTCGTCGTCAGTGTGGACGGCGGAGCGACTGTGCGCTTTGGCGCGCGCGCTCCTTGCTCAGCAGTGGACAGTGGAGGTGGCGGGCGCCGCCCCGCGCGCCCTCGCCGCCGACCGCCGCAACACTCACCTGCAACAAACTGCGTCACATCGCGAGTTGTCACTCATGTGGTGCTCCTACCCTCACACTCCACTTGTTACTCAATAACTAGCTACTCCTATACTGTAGACACTCGAGACGCCACGACACTTATACAATACAGAGGTACGCAGAAGTAGGTAGTTAGCAATAAATATCGACTATGGTATCTTCAAAATGAGGTGACTTCTCACAAAAGGCATTTCTTTACTTTAAAACCCGGTCAGAATAACAAAACGTGGTATGTTAATTTTTAGACAAGGCCAAGAAAAACAATACCTAAATATGTTTAGTGCAGGCAGATAATATCAATCAGCACAGGTACATAAATCATATTATCGCAGCTGATATTGTGAAGTTAAGCTCACCTTGATATCTGCGTGACAATTTGTAGGAAACATTCGTGGGCCTAGTGTTTTTCCAGTAACGACCGATGAAACGAGATTTATTCGACTACATTCGTCATAGGACTTGACCGATGTGGTCACAAGCACTATTATTTTCATTCTATTGTACATTTAATAACAGGTGTAAACCCAGATCGAACCGGTCGCGGTCCAAGAAAGCAAACATCAAGCGGTAAGACGAAACAGTGAGGCGCGGCGGGATGCGCGTGCACCGTGAGCTCGACACGCCGGGAGGCGGCGACTGCGCGGGACCCCTCCTCCTGCGTGCCGCGGTACTGAGTACGCGTCGAGTCGGCATTACAATCACATAACTGTTCCATGAACGTAATGCAGTACATAGGTCAACTGTGTGTCGGGTATAGGGGCATCTATAAATAAATGAACGACGAGGGCGCCGCCGCGCTGAGTGCATTCGTGCGAAGCGTGGGCTGGGCGTGCCAGAGTCGCCGCGCCGGGCGGGGCTCGCTGCCTGTGTTGTTAGGCACACACACAAGGACTGCCACGCTCTCGTGTCAATGCACACCTAGTGACAGTTGCCTGTCACATGTGTCACTGTTATTGTGTTATAAAGTTATAAAGGCACGTGTCTACGACACCACTCATTTACTTGTAGAGGTTGTCCACTTTCTATTTACCTTTAATACCTCCTAGCTCCCCACGCTACTACCCGCGGGTTTTGTCAATATATATTATTATATACCAATATTATTATTTATTACAATAGCAAGTGGCCTAAGTAGCTCCTTATAACATCAACTATCTGCCACTTTCATTAAAGTCGATCCGGCATTATTCAGTTGTCCTTCGTGTTAACTTTTGGATTGGTTAAAGAGTCCCAAATAGCTGAAACACAACCTAAGGGGGCGCTAAATTACGGGTGCAGATCGGGTCCCAATTGTTCAGTTTGAGCATTGCTGTCTACTAGCCCTGGCTGCCTCAGAACTCACTCATAAGTCGTATATCGTTAATTTTTCTGCGACCATTAGAACTAGAGTAAGTAACTAAGCCGTGCCAGAGGATCCCCTCACTATAACCCAGCCCAGGCTAGAAGATTTTTGCTGCTAAACAAATGTTTGGATTCCTCCGAATGAGAGGGGTAACAGGAGATCCATCATCCAAACCTTACCCTCATCCCCTCCCCATCCCCCAAGGCCGGCAACGCACTTGTGACGCTTCTGGTGTTGCGGGTGTCCATGGGCGGTAATCACCATCTAGCGATCCGACGGCTCGTTTGCAACCTATTACTTAAAATAAAAGGAGAGCCAACACGGTGTCGTGGGCCTCCAAGGGCGGAGGTGCTTCAGTCGCTCCTCTTCCTGACTTGCTGTTCTTGCTTTGGCCGCAGTGCCAGAGCGGATGTATGAGAATAAAAGCCGGCCAAGTCCGAGTCGGACGCGCGCACCGAGGAATCCGTATAAACCAGTAAATATTTATGTAAAAGTTATTGTATTTTTGATGCTAAATGAAAACCATAACATTACGCGTTCATAAGGAAAATTTAAATTTTTTAAAAATATTTTTATTTTCTGATGTAACTAAAAATGTATACTTTTCGCCGTTTTGCTATAAGACATGTATAAATATGTGTAGATGTGTATAAATAATCCATTTGTTTGGATACTATTATATTGATTAAGGATTGTATCTATGGGTGACTGTTGACCTAAATTAGTCATTGAACAGTGCGTGTCGAATATTTTGATTATTTTATATTTGGGATAACGGGAGCGGATATTTAAAGATATCTTTTCTAATAGACTAACAAACTAGTGATACGATTATTAATCCTTTGCGAAGAAAACCTAGTTCTAAAATCAGTCTGCGATTGAAAAAAGCGTAAACTAGAATAGCCGTTTTCACAAGGACTCCATAAATAAAATAAATCTGTACGTTAATTAACATTTACGCTGTTGATAATATACAAAATGTATCACTAATAAGTAAAAATGAGTATTAAAAAAACAAAACTAATTAAACTAAAAGTTTTCAATTAAATTTGTAGTCCTAATCAAATCCCTACCCGAAACGTCAGGGCACGTCAAAGCTTCGAGGAATGGGGCGGTGGGGATGCTAACGGTAGTCACAAGCAAGACAAAACAATCTAGAAGTTTCGTCTATCAGCCTTTACTTAAAGGCAAACTGAGAGAAAGATGCGTCGGAAAATCTCCGCTCCGCTCATACGACAATTCGTGCAATTTTATTTAATTGTATGTTCAATTTATAATTTATTTTTTCGTTAAAAAAAACAACTCTCATATTAGGAATATAGATCATGTGCTGCGAGGGACTTTATAAACATACATTAAACGGACGCAACAACATTTTTTTTGAAATCCTTGCTGTGCTTTCGTGTTTGGATGTGATCAACATGTGGACATTCGGGTGTACCACGGTTGGGAGCGGTACTGATACACTCACCCTAGAGTAGCGTGCTAAGCTGCTCCGACTGTACGCACAATCGTGACAGCTCGCGCCACCGGCACTTCCGTATCTGGATTGATCGCACTCGAGATTAGGTCCCGACATACCCATAACACGATGTAGATCTTCAGAGATAATGTCATTACATGTGTATTATTGTACTTGTCTTCAATGATGTAATGTCTGACTTCCATACATAATTTTTTCCAGTGATTTTCGTACGTTCGATATTTGGCACATAAACATCATAATAAGTAGTTTAATGTCGATAGGTCGGGAACAAGATGCACCAGTTACATAGCCAGCATAGATGCTCGTTTGCGGCCCGTTTTTACCAAGTGGTGGGTGTGGCGCACTATTGCGGGTCATTGCTTCATCAACTTCGTGGTACTTATAAGGCGAACTACGTTGTAGTGGTCACAGGTAGTTATGGTGTTGTTGCTGGTGCGAACTTGACTTGTTTCAACCCTCAAGTTCCAAGTTATAAACGTCTGTCTATGTGTAAAAAATGTGAGGCGACGAGTACGTGTGCGGTGTTGTTG
Source organism: Hyphantria cunea (assembly GCA_003709505.1). Taxonomy (NCBI): domain Eukaryota; kingdom Metazoa; phylum Arthropoda; class Insecta; order Lepidoptera; family Erebidae; genus Hyphantria; species Hyphantria cunea. The sequence continues at coordinate 136,042 of PKRV01001155.1, forward strand.
AACATGGATATGAGAAAACCTGAGGGGGTCTTCATCGATGTCAGCTTTTGGAGTTTGTCGATTCCATTTGATTTCATCAATCTTGATCAATGAAATACATAGGTAGGTAGGATAGCAGTGACATGAGCACGTACGGGTTGTAGTAGCGGCACACTGGACGAAAGATAAATTAAAAATGCCGTGCAATCCGATCGGCGAGCGGTTAAGAATACAGAGCGTCTGCACCCCTGTTCCCCGCGGGTGGCGCGGGCAGCGTAAAGGCGCGGTAGGCCAACTGCGCAGGATAACGGCACCGTAATCAGACAACTCGAAACAGACCCCGTACCGTTGCTATCGTACCGTATCCGTCAGGCCAGCTATAAAAGAAAGGCATAGTTGTAGGCCAAAACCCATTTCCGAGTTAACACGTTCACTGCGGCTTGAAGTTGATTCAGCCTCATGGTAGACTTTACGCTGGTGCGGCGCGTAAAACTGTGTTTTCTCTCTAGTGCGGCGGCTGTTTACACTCAACCGTATGAGGTATGACAAAGACAAATATAGCTTTCTTTATGTCTGCGAAGCATTGACTTAATATTGTAAAAAAAATATTTGAGGTCGAAATACGCCTCAAACGCACTGATCACAAAATTATTGAATAAGGTGCGGGCTGAGGCCGATTTGGACCTCTATCGGCGGGGCGCGTGGGCGGCGTGAGAGCAGGTAAGTCGACTTTAGTGACGCTACCATAGTCGATACTGGAGCACGTGTCTTTGCGCAATCGTGTTAATTGTTTGTTTTTTATTTTTGCCATTCAGAGTCTCAGCACATCCTTGCAAAGGGTCAAATAAGGAAACTTTGCGTCATTTGCTATGCAAAATTACGACTTACATTAGGTGCCATGCAGGCTGCAAAGAAAGTAAAAAAAATTATGACTAATTGTTCACAATGTAAGAAAGCTATGTGCTTGCATTGTTTTCTTACATGCGAACAGCATGCAAAGTAATATAGAATAAATTAGATGAACGAATAGTTTGTATTTTATTTAACAACACCCCATACTTTTATGCACAATACTATAACAATATAAAAAAGTAATAGAAATATAACATAGACATGGACATTCATCGATATAAATTCATTCCCATCACTAATGCCGCCCCGATTTAGTGCGATGTGTGGTCTAAAACGACCTCAAATATATTTAAGGTGTTTTCTCTAAAACTAAAAATCAGAACCCGGGGCGAAGTTAGGTGTACATAAAACCATACCATGCAAGTAATTTTAGCATAAAATTAAACATCGAATCACGCTCCTGATCAAGTTACAACACATTTACCAAATGATTGAAACATGAGGCAGAAAAGGCCTCAACCGCATTACAAGGAAGTTTAGCTTGGGGCTGATTCGACCTCAGCCGCACCAGCTGAAAGTTCTTCAAAATGTGGTCCGCAGTAAACGTGTTAAATAAAAATAACGCAGTTTTAGAAATAATTATTCTTATTAGTTGGCAAGGTTATAACAGCAGTTATTATTTAGTTTATATGCCTAGTACGGACCCTCGATTCCCCAGTCAAACTGTGGAGGAACGGGTCACATGTTCCCCCAACATCATCATGCCTGGCGGGCCACTGCTCAACGGTTGATGTTGGGAAGTTGTATATATGTTAATCAGCGCGAGAATTTCTATTGCGCGATGCAGGATTGGTAGCTTCTTCGTGCACTACGTTACTCCGTAGTTCAGTGTATCTTCGGTGGATGGGGTTGTCATATATTTATGTTGACCTTGTATGTGGAAGTCGCCACATCACTCCCCTCCAAGACCGGAGGTCGATATCTGGATGAGTCAGCTGTCTGTGCTCTGTTGCGGAGCTTGCCAGTGCCAGGAGTGAGTAGTTCCAGTGAGTCGGAACTGAGTGCCGCAAGTTCCAGTGAATCGAAACTGAATGCCGCTAGTCCCAGTGAGTCGGGGCTGAAGTCCGCTGATCCCAGTGAGTCGGGATCGCATGCGGTGCGCGGTGCTGCGCTGAGATCCCCAGTGAGTCGGGGCGATTGCTGCGTAGTGGCTGTCTGCTGCATTGACGGGAGAGAAATGCTCTGCTTACATGGACCGTAGTTGCAGTGTGCTGTGCCTAGACGCTGTTGAGGCCATAGGGGTAAACCAGGCTGGAGCGGTCGGTTCCTGCATGTGGTGTATCCCTGTTGAGGCCGAGGTTGCTGGCTGGCTGAGACTTGCTGTGGGAGTGAACATGATGGTGGCGCTGGCGCTCTGCTATTTGATCTGCTCCTACGAAGGTTGCTTCCAATCACGTCGGGGTCACCACTGTGGAGGAACGGGTCACATGTCCCTCCAACACAAAGGGAGGATCCTCCGACCAGGCGAGGTGATCATGCCTGGCGGGCCACTGCCCAACGGTTGATGTTGGGAAGTTGTATATATGTTAATCGGCGCGAGAACTTCTATTGCGCGATTTAGGATTGGTAGTTTCTTAGTTTTCTTCGTTGCTCCGTAGTTCGATGTTTCTTCGGTAGATGGCGCTGTCATATATTTTATGTTGTTGCGCTGTATGTGGAAGTCGCCACATCACTCCCCTCCAAGACCGGAGGTTGATATCTGGATGAGTCAGCTGTCTGTGCTCTGTTGCGGAGCTTGCCAGTGCCAGGATTGAGTAGTTCCAGTGAGTCGGAACTGAGTGCCGCAAGTTCCAGTGAGTCGGAACTGAATGCCGCTAGTCCCAGTGAGTCGGGGCTGAAGTCCGCTGATCCCAGTGAGTCGGGATCGCATGCGGTGCGCGGTGCTGCGCTGAGATCCCCAGTGAGTCGGGGCGATTGCTGCGTAGTGGCTGTCTGCTGCATTGACGGGAGAGAAATGCTCTGCTTACATGGACCGTAGTTGCAGTGTGCTGTGCCTAGACGCTGTTGAGGCCATAGGGGTAAACCAGGCTGGAGCGGTCGGTTCCTGCATGTGGTGTATCCCTGTTGAGGCCGAGGTTGCTGGCTGGCTGAAACTTGCTGTGGGAGTGAACATGACGGCGGCGCGCTGATTGTTGATCTGCATCCTTCGAAGGCTGCTTCCAATCACGTCGGGGTCACCACTGTGGAGGAACGGGTCACATGTTCCCCCAACTCAAAGGGAGGATCCTCCGACCAGGCAAGGTGATCATGCCTGGCGGGCCACTGCCCAACGGTTTATGTTGAGCAGTTATATATATGTTAATCGGCGCAAGAACTTCTATTGCGCGATGCAGGATTGGTAGTGCTTCTTCGTGCACTACGTTACTCCGTAGTTCAGTGTATCTTCGGTGGATGGGGTTGTCATATATTTATGTTGACTCTGTATGTGGAAGTCGCCACAAAACTATCAACCCGGGTTTGGAGGACAAATACTGTGATTTCATGCAAATTCTTGATGGTGTAATAAATCAGAAAAATACAGTTCCTAACCGCGCCCTTGGAATCTGGGGCAAAGACAAAACAAAATGTGCTACTCGTGTTTTTTATTATGATTTTCCAAGCGCAAACAAGCAATTGGACTTTTTCTTCCAAACTTCCAATACTTGCTACCGAGCTCCTGTTAAGTAATAGGATCAGTCTGAATATCTAACTTTGTTGGTGTGTTGGTTAGGAGTAATCTTCGGAAGTACTGATTCGATCTTAAAAAATATTTCAAAACAAGAACAAATAGTTCAGTTCAAAATACTAGTAATTGTAAATGAAGTCGGTTAACGGCGAACGAAGCGGGCACGGGTCAGCTAGTATACTATATATTACGTTAGACTACAGTTGACTTGAATCCAAAGTCCCATTCAAATCCATCTGACAGGTTTTATATGAATTGCTCACATCAGATAGACTGTCAGACAAGATTTGTACTTTTGGCGTCGAGGTGTTCCTTCATCTAGGTGAAAGTTTTATGTGAAACTGGCTACACAGAACTACTGAGGAAAACCAAAGTAGTAGTAATAGGTCAAGATACAAAAGTGTCTAGAAGCGTCTATTCCACAGTGATATGTATTATCAGTTTGTTCCGCTTGCGCCTCTACCTTCCGAAGCCAACGTTGATATGAGTCAGTACGGAGATAAACGAAACCTTGTAAAAACATTTACTGAAAAGACCTTGAAGCTGCAAAATAGGGGTCAAGTAGTCAAACTTATTTTTATGAGTTTTGATAAAGAGATATAAAAATCCTTGAAAGAATTAAAGATAGAGCTCCGTTTCTTCGCGAAAATAGGCCTTGAAGGGGATCAAATTTGTTTACAAGACCGATCACTTGTCAAACTTTGGATGAACTATGTTTTTATAGAGATAAATTGGATAGAAGAGTTGATTATACGAAGTCTCTCGGATTATGCCAACGGGTGTGGAACTCACGGCTAGGCTACTGTAACATATTTATATAAGATGGGCAGCTGGTAGTTAAGGATTTACTATTCGTTTAAAAATTTACAAGTCAACGGAAGGCAAAATTATATGTAGGAGTAGTATTGATATACTTTTGGTAGCTGTCTTTGTCATTACTGATAGTTGGTTTCATAAATGAGTCAACTTTACCGATTGATGGTTTTATTGCTACTAGATAATGAACTAAAGTATGTGTTTAAAGAAAGTGCATAATGTAACATGAGTGCAGTACAAATACGATGTTATAAAGCTAATTTTGTTAACTATTACAAATGCACGACTTTGCATGTACATGCTCCCAGACAGGAGAGAAGAAAATAAGTTAGCTTTGTGGCATGTGACCCATTGAATTTGATGGCAAACGATGCAGTGCCGTAAGATGTCACACGTGTACCTACATGTTATAGAAGTTCTCGCTGTGTGAACTTCAAATCCTTTGACTCGAATGCAAAAACCGACAACAATTGGAAGTTACCCGGGGCGAGCTGAGGTTGTACGAAGTAAGACGAAGGACGAAGAAAAAGGACGAGAAAGGAATTTTCTAAAACGTAAAAAAAATGTTCACATGGAAATACTCGAGCACATCAGACATTCATAGTGTTTACGCGGTTCCCATTTTGTTAACCGATAGATAGAGATTAATCTGACGGTTTACTAGTGGGGATGGTCCTAGGGTAAAAAAGAAAAAAGTTATTTGAGCGTGTCAGATATTCAAAGTGAAAGTAAAATGAACTAAAACAGTGTCCTTTATAAATAACTGACGATTTGGAACAGACCATATGTCACGATTGAACTTTAAAAATGTTAAAGTAAAAAAATAACTTCGGATCTTCGGCTCCTTGGGGACTGAGAAGCCAGGTATGTGGTGATTCCACTAAAAACCACCCCGGCGACCGGTCTCAGGCTCTGTGGGTGACCCGGACCAAGTTATTTCAGGTCCCCCCAAGAATGACGCCTCTATATATATAGAGACTCTATCCTGGGGGAAGCCTAGGCTTCCCCCTGCTTATCAACCCAACCATTATAAGTTGCGGCCTGACAGTGGACTGCTCTTGGTCGTCCGACCAGCGAACAAGGCCTTAGTTTCACCCGTATCACCCGTAATTGGGGACGCAGGTTGCTGCTGCCTCGTGGGGGAAAGAGATGCTTGAGGTTGCGGTGCAACCTGCTGTCCTCTCTTCCACCTCTTCTTATTTTTAGGTTTGTGACTGCCTCGTTGGTCTAGCGGTTGATGTATGCAAAGGCCAATTAAGAGGTCTGGGTTCGAATCCCGGGTCGGGCCAAAAGTGGTATTGTGTTTATCTGATTATAGAAATACTTAATAACAGCTCGGAGTTTAGAAGTTAGGGTCTGGGCCTCCGTTGTTCGGAGATCACGTAAAACTGTCGGTCCTGCGCATGATCTCTCCCCGGTCGTGTCAGTTAACCGTCCCATTGGATTATGAGAGAGAGGGAATAGAGAGTGCACCTGAGCTTTCACACACACTTGTGCACTATAATATCTCCTGATTAGTTGGCTGGTCTCCGTTGAGGTTGGCCGCCGTGGCCGTAATCGGCTAGAAGATCATCATCATCATTTTTAGTTGGTGGTGAGGCATTGTCTCCTACTGTCCCTACGCCCTTGGCCATGTTGGAGGGAGACAACGTGTCTCTCTCTGGGCACTGCTCCCCCAGCATCTTAGAAAGGACCTCAGCCAATACGCAGTCCAGGGAGATCATGTATTAGCCTCAATCGGGAAGACACGCCGGTGACCTGCTCCTTTTAGGGGCTATGGCTCTGCCGGGGACACCACTGCAAGCCTCACTTTTTTAAGGGTGTCCTAGCCCCTACGGCGGAGTTCCTCTATTCCTTTTTGTAGGCAGGCTGTTCTCATTCTCTGACTCAAGACTGCCTTCTGCGTCTGTCAGAACCGATGTGTCAGTTCCCATAAGGAGTTCAGACTCACCAATTTCGATCGACCATTAAAGTTGGTGTGTCTGGTCAAAGCTTCTTTTGCGGCAGCTCTTTTGCCGCCTCGGGCTCCCTTCTTTCCTGTTAAGGCTTTCTCGACCACCGTCAGGCACTCTTGGATTTTAAGGTCTATGTTGGCGGTGGGTTGTCCTTTCAGCTCTGCCACTATTTATTTATTTATTTATTTTAAAACTTCATGCACACATGTACAACGGCGGGCTTAATGCCCAAGGCATTCTCTACCAGCCAACCTTTGGATGGTGTAGAAATTTTGTGTGTGTGACACTATTTCTCTTTGAAGGGACCGTTCTCCTTCTGGGGAAATCAGTGGAGGAGAAGGGCTCGCTGGGACTTCGCGCTCCGTTTGCGTCCCGGTCCTAGTTTCGCTCCCTTCACCATATTTGTTGCCCCTCCCAGATCGCGCAATCTTTCGCTTTCGGACTTGGGCAGGCCGCGAGGAAACAGAGACTAACGACATAGCGTCGCTATCCCCGATATCGCCCCGCTGATCTTCGATCCTTTGGCCTTCTACAGGCTCTATGGTTGGGTGCTCGATCGTTTGCGCCCACCGACTACTTTTTACCCGTTCGCCTGACAGGTAGCCGGCTTAAACACACAAACGTGATACACGCCTCTGCAAACTCAGATTACAAAAGGAAGCCAGATGGAACGTGCTTGTCAAATAACATGTCGCCGATTATTATTGAAGTGTGCGTGACAACCGCCAGCGATACAATAGGAACATGTACATCTGTGTGCATGTTTAATGATACCATAAGCAGTAAAAAAGAACTTATTTTTAGATTAATATTAAGATTGAAAAAAGAGTACATAAACTCAAGAACTTTATTACATAAAATTAGTATTTTTATTTCAAATTTGTTTTCTAATTTTTTATTTTCGCTGAGTAGTTACTTGTGTAAACTCCAGTAACTTTTCAACAAAACACTGCTTTAAGTATCCGCAATTACATTTCATTAGCATCCATCCCCAGTATACCATAGTCGTCCTTATCATATCATCTCAACCCACTTAACCTTCTCCCTCCCCGCTGATATACTCGCATCCAGTGTTGCCCTCCACTCCATATGTTGTTAGTTAAAAAACCTACAAGCTATTCGATTATAATCGATGGTATTTTCAAAACCTTACACTTGAAAATATTTTGTTTTCTTAATTCCTTCTTTGACTTTTTCTTGGTGTATCAAATATAGAGTTCAGGTTTGAATCTCCAACTTTACGTTCTTCTGTTCTATTTTTATATAGGTTTTTTGGATTTTGTATTAAATGGAAGTGATTTTGAAGGACTAAATTGGTCTTCTTAAGTACCTGTGAAAGGATATCCCATCTTCTTCTTTTTTCTTTTTGGAAACTACTCTTACAATGTTTGATGACAGAAGACGGCATTTTGAAAATAAATTTAAAAATCACGCGTGAAGTGAATTCAATATGGGTTTGTCAAACACTGCCGAGAGGTCGTATTCGCTATAATACATTTTTGGTTTAGTAGCTTCTCTTTCGTGTTGTTAACGGTCCATCTAGCTTTATTTTGTAATATGATTCTGTAAATGTATGTTTACAGAATTTTTTAAATATTTTTCAATCAGAAAGAATGATATACCTATGCATACGGCGTAGGTATATATTTTTTTATATATTTTAAGAATCGACGCCACATTCATGGAATGTTGTTTCTCTAAATGTACATCTTTTTTTGAGAAGGCAAATTTAATTATCCCTGAATTTGACAAATTTTGCTAACTTTGAAGTTGTTTTTCTATCTCGAAGTTGATAAAATTCAGAAGGTGTGTGTAAAAAATGAACAAACAGGGTTATTTTCGCACTCATAGTATCTGCGTGGATATGGATGTTATGTGTATTTGCTTTGTGACGCGCCTCCGCCACCGCCGCTACGTGCGCTGTACTTATTCATGATAAAATAAATGAAATTTTACGAGAGCGTGTTCCACAATAAAGAGTCCACCGATCTGTGTACACAGTGGTAGGTGCCGCACGTAACTGACACATAGTGAGCTCAGCACAATGTTTATCTTTATTATATAAATAAAAATACGATGATTAAGACACGCCGAGGTATATAGGTGCTCTTATCAGAAACCAATAAAAAACCAAACCAATAAAAGTCACGGCGAACGAATCTTCACTAGCCACGGTCACGCCCTCCACACCGACTGATGCGTCTGTTAGTCACTTGCGCCGTCAGCAAGTTTATGTACATCATACGCACCTAGCATATTATGATAGGGGCAGCTCTTCAACCGGCCAGTATGGAACCTGCAGAGGCTCAGCTTTCTTACGCGTTCCGATAATAATATTTAATTTGCGCGATAATTATGATATCGTTGTTGAGTAACAAATATATCGATGCGATAATCTAGGGTCTATCGATTGTTACAATCTTAAATAATTGGCTGATACGGAAGTGGCGCACTAGCAGACAAGTAGGTAAATATTTGTCCTGGATGGTGATCGAACAGACCAACTCCAGCTTAGAAGGCAGAATTACTAAACACTGCCATCTAGCTGGTCAAGTAGCTTGTACCGGTAGTAAATAAAGTACTGTTGATGGAATCGTTAAAAGTCTAGAAAATATTTATCTTAAATGAATGAAATGAATTTCCAAATGTCCTAACCTGAGTGAGTTTAAAAACAAAAAGTGTTATATTAAGATCGCATTTCCCTAAATTATTATTACACTCACTACTTTCAATGGAATAGGTGCTGCCACATAATTTAAACCCCAATTTAACTTTTTTTACATATTTCGTAATTCAATTTATGTATAACAGAAATTTATATAAGAAACACATAACAATTGTCAGAAAGTACTTTCGTGCCGAATCACAGACACTGATAATAAATTCACACTTTCAAACTAACAGAACCATACATTGCATACATAGCATACCCAACAATATCAAACTAACAAGACCATACATTCCATACATAGCATACCTAACAATATTAAACTAACAAGACTATATATTTAATACATAATATACCCAACAATATCAAACTAACAAGATCGTTAATTGCATACATAGTATATCCAATAATGTCAAACTAACAAGATCATATATTTTATATATAGTATATATACCCAATAATGTCAAACTAACAAGATCGTACATTGCATACATAGTATACCCAACAATATCAAACTAACAAGATCGTACATCGGGTGTAAGGGGGCGAACCACAATGTTTTGCTCCCAGCCAACCTCACCTGCTCGCGGTGCACCCTGCTGGATAGCAAACGAGGCTCTGGCGACCGACCAATGGTGGTATATCCATCCCGACAGGCGTAACTAAATACAATAGGCCGGTGATGGTCAGCAGCGTCACCGGTGCAACAAGTTACGCCCTGCGATCACCAACCCACCTGCCCAGCGTGGTGATTATGGGCAAATCCCACCATGATTAAGCAACAAAAGCCACGGCCCCCAGTTCCCGGTAGTCCCGCTATTCCTGGTCATGGTGGTGACCACGGTTACGGCGGGACAGGGGGTGCTAAGAATCACCGGGATACGGGAGGCCACCACAAACGACTGACCCTGGCAACATTCAATGGCCGCACGTTACGGTTAGACTCGCACCTGGTACAACTTGAGGAGGAACTTGGGAAGATTATGTGGCACATGTTAGGGTTATGTGAAGTCCGAAGAGAGGGGGAGGAGACCATAATCCTCGACTCAGGCCACCTGATGTACTTCCGCGAGGGAGACCAACGATCCCAAGGTGGCGTGGGGTNCGCACCTGGTACAACTTGAGGAGGAACTTGGGAAGATTATGTGGCACATGTTAGGGTTATGTGAAGTCCGAAGAGAGGGGGAGGAGACCATAATCCTCGACTCAGGCCACCTGATGTACTTCCGCGAGGGAGACCAACGATCCCAAGGTGGCGTGGGGTTTCTGGTAAACCAGTCGCTTTCTGGCAACGTTGTGGAAAAGTGTGTCGAACAGGGTAGCGTACCTCATTATCAAACTTACCAAGAGGTATAGCCTCAAGGTTATACAAGTGTACGCACTGACCTCGGTTCACTCGGACGATGAGGTGGAGGATATTTTCGATGAAATATCGAGGGCCCTCCACTCCACTACTAAAACCCACTACAACGTTGCTACTTCTACTATCTTCAACACCAAAGTGGGGGTACAAACCTGCAGTGAATCGGTAATAGGATCCCATGGATTTGAAAACCGGAATCATAGGGGGCAAATGCTCATCAACTTTCTCGAGCGGGAGGGGCTGTTTTTGATGAACTCATATTTCGAGAAGCAACCCCAAAGAAGGTGGCCCCGACGCTATGACAAAAAATGAGATCGATTTCATCCAAATGGTCTGACAGACAAATGCATATGACCAGCACTATAACTTAAAGTTCCAGCACAAACTGATCACAAACATCGACAGGACTAAGTGACTGCAACAGTTCACCAACATTTAGCACACAATTATAACTTCATCAGTCAAAAGATTCCAAACCATAGTTATAAAAAAGGCAAAATGCTAGAAGGGTTGAAAATTGTATAAGGACAAAACAAATACAGCAGTTTGTTACTACACAATTCATTATCGTAAAGAGAAGATTATAAAATAAATAAATAGATTGTATAAGACTTTAGCATTGGGCTACGCCTGTAATGACAGTAATTCTTAAAGTGGAAATAAATAAATAAAATAAAAAACAAAAATAGATAAATTACAATCATCTATCTGTAACTGTTCTTTTGTTATGTATGAGCCTGCCAAAGTGGCTCTACTCTGCTCAATGGAAAGTATTATTTTTTCCCCTTTTTTTCAGAATAAAAATCTGAAATAAAAGAATGAAAACTTTATATACCGTTCATGAGCATAAAGCATCCCTAAGCATTTAGTGAAAAGCTGTTAATTTGAAATTACAAACAGACACTTCCACTCTATTGACTTGTATAGATACTGATTAAATTCTACTAAATAGATATATCAAAATGATGTACTACGGAATTGTTTATCTTAAATATATTTTTAAAAAGTCCGCATCTTTATATACTAGGGATAACCCACAATAATCATTTTTATGATATAAGATTAAATTTATTTGTGTGTGTGTTGGTGTGGTACATTCAAAGTAATTTCAACCAATATAATATGTATTCATTATTATCCATGCATTTACTAAAAGATTCTTTTCTATTTTGTTTTTTTTTTGTAATTATAAAAAAATTAATACAAAATTTTCAATTAACAACCTATCGTATTACCGCTGCATAAAGGTGCCAAATACACTACTACCTGATAGAACCACATATAATAAGTAACGACTCCTACCTCGTATAAAATATTAATTAATAAACATATAATTTAATAATCAAGTAAATAGTTTATTTATATTAAATAATATTAATATCTTGGCGCCTTCCGCTTGTCAGCTTCCGGCGCTACTTACAAATATTTTTAATGACGTCTGTACTCTTTTTTTACAATGTTACTTCCATGTTACACAATCCTGTATTATCAAATAAAACTTGGATGTTAACAATCATTAGCATAATTTTGATAAACAATGTTTAATAAATCTGCGAAGTTTGGGAATTAGTATTGAATATGATCGAGCCTGCCAGATGTTATAAAATGTCGTCCGTTGGAGTGATGGGGGACGTTCATATCTTAACCGTTCTACTTGATGTGCGTTGGAGAATATTATAAGTTTGTGCTAATATAATGTATTGCTGTGCCGCCATCTTGACTACGCGCTTTACACACATATATAGTTTGTATGCTATGTAAAGTTAATTTGTATGTATTGTAATATTTACCTCCACATGGGGTTCGGGACTAAAACCCACCCAATATCACTTAGGCCAATACCGATACTTAGACAATTGATTGGGACTAAATTGAATTCTGTGATGTCTATTATATGTTATGTACCAAAATTGCACGCAAAGAAATTATTATTATTCAATGAAATAGATATGTCGTGCACTTAATGTAGACTACACATTATTGGCTTGTCGCATCCAGCTACTGTAAGCCATCTTGTGGAGAGCATCACTCTACCTGGCCTGTGGATTTCCTACATTCCGTATGCCGTGGTACGGCCTCCACCCAAGAACACATGTACTAAAGCGGTTATCGGTTCTGTGTATAATGTGGCCAGTTCTTGCCACTTCTGTTTGCTAACTTTGTGGGTTATGACGATGATTGGTGTTTGGTTCCTGATACGATCGTTTGGATTAACGCCGAGCACAGAGTCCTTTCCATAGCGTATCTACTTAAGGGTACCTTCACTGAAGACGTGAATCACGTTTCACTTAAAGTAATACACACTTTGAGGAAATAATTTATCATTAATATACGGTTTTACACGTACAGATAAGTTTTGAAATAGTGTGAGGACAGTTGAGGATAATTACTAAAAATACTTGATCATTAACAACCCATAATGTCCTACTGCTAGGCTCGGGTCTCCTCTCAGGAGAGGGTTAAGGCCATACGTCCCCACGCTGGCCAAGTTCGGGTTGGGGTCTGGTAAGAAAACGTTGTGGGTACGTATCTTGCCGTTGGATGTTTTAGCCGCCCAAAGGCCTCCAACTAAACTCCACGACTGTTATCGTATGATTGCTTAACGTGACCTCCGAATCACTTAATTTAGTTTTATAGATATTTTTTATATAAATTATTTAGATGCAGAAATGCTACATTAAAAATACTTTAGAGGATCTTCAGAAAAACGGTTTCAAATCAAATGAAAGAGCCGCACATAGCGTTAAAAAGTTTTCTATGTGCCTACACTAAGCATTTATTCTATCTTTGATCATGTGTCATCTTAATCACGTTTATTATGTCTGGGTGTGCTGAATAGTGATCTTTCAATTGAAGCAGTGGAATAAGGCATCGCCAGTACAATTTGTAGAAATGTCTTCACCTTCCGATAAAATTATTCTGCTACTTGAATTAACTTCATTATTCCAATATTTTTATGGGATGAGCGGCAAAAGAGCAGACGAATCGCCTGCTGGTAAGCGATTACCGTCGCCCATGGGCTCCCGCAACACCAGAGGCGTCACTAGTGCGTTGCCGGTTTTTTGAAAAGGAGCACGTTCTTTGCCTGAAAGATTGAAAGTCGTATTGATCAGGGAATACCGCAGTTTGATTGTGCGAGGCAGAAAGTTTCTAGAAAACACAGTTGTGTATTGGCAACCATCTAAATGATGGGGATGAAACTTTTGTCACTTAGAACGATGGCGGAAACAGGTGACACGGATCAATTCAAACAATTCCTCGGAGCACTTCACATGAGACCACATTGCTACGCAGCGCTAGAGTCTAGACAATTTGAAACATCTTAGCAGTCAACGATTCGAGTTGCGCTCCGTTGGACGCGGTCCTGGGGGAGAAGCTAATACTGGGCAGTAAAGAGAGCAGTATTCCATATGAGGCCGATCCTGCGCTTTATAAAGCAGAAGACATATGCCTCAAAGGAGCTGGTCGGCACTAAGTATTCCAATTGATTATCCAAAAATTGCGTCATTGTACATAAAATTTAGGCAACACTCAATTTGTCAGTTTTTCTCATCAATTAAAAACTGTATATTATATTCACCCCTACTTTCAACTGTATATTATATTTAACTGTATATTATTATAATTCAACTGTATATTATATAACCGTAAAAAACCCTTAGAGGTATTACCCCCGAAATTTCACCTCCAAGTTGGATTACTCCAATGGTCTGATTTTCGCGGCACTCAAATTGGCTCGACTAGATTCGCCGATAGAGGTGGCCTCCGGTTGAGGTACCATCGCGGCATTTTTGCTTGCTGCGCTGCTGGCGTGTAGGTGAAAAGGTCGCAACGCACGATTTTTAGAAGTTGTTTAATGTATTCCAAATGGCAAAAAGTGCTTTTTCTTAACTTTAATCTTAAAAGAAGATAGTTAGTAGGGATGTTACCAAATTCAGGGGGGGGCAGCTGCCCCTCCCTTCCCTCCCCTTGGTACGCCCATGTCCAACGCGGTGATGTGACGACTCGAGGCGATACCCGCGTGAAAAAATCTTCTACACTCTGCTACAGTTCGCTAAAGAGGTAGGAGAATGGAAAATGGCGCGTCTTCTGTGTCACATTGTGTGCGCAGCTGCGTCCGTTTGTTACAATTTTAACATCCTACTAATATTATAAACGCAAAAGTTTGTAAGTATGGATGAATGTTTGTTACTTTTTAACGTAAAAACTACGAAATGTATTTTAATGATACTTTACAATAATATGGCAGTATAACAGAATAACATATGGGATACTATTTAAAACGATACAATAAACATAATAAGTTTTTATCGCGGGTAACAACGTGGGGCGCAGCTAGTACAATATATATTTATAAGGATGTATACTTCAGTGATAATATAGGCAGAGAGGTATATAATTCTGGATGCGATTCCAGTACCACTAACGAATGCTAGAGTTATTCAATGGGCTACTCCATGTTATTACGCTACTCACTCGATAGCAGGTTATGCTATTGTGGAGAACACAACCCAGGCATTGCCGCTATTGTGCGGCGGAACTGCTCGAGCCTAGGTTCGCTTCCGAGTGTCGCACACACACCGCACACACCGCACGGCGCAGGGCCACGGCTCCATCGCATTTACAGTCATTAAACTTGGAGTGCTTTGCGCTACCGACTAAACTAATTGCACGCAATTAACGTGTGACACTTGTACAAGTGGTTCACACTACTCTCACTTACAGCTGTTCGCTGTGAATCAACCACAGACCCAACTGAAACATTTCTCTAGGAATTGGCTGGCACAACATACCGACTAGCGGGAATGACGCTCTGTAATGACATATGTATGTCAGCTTTATGACAGTCATGTTTCTTTTGCACAACAAGTAAATAAAGTATTTACTAGTGATATACTCGTATGTGTTCAACCTGCAATAGAGACTTTTGATTGATAAAAGTCCTACTACAGTCTTTTTCCCAAGCATTACTTAGGAGACGGGCTTAGAGTCGTACCTTAAAGTAATAACTTTTCTTAGAAAACTAATTTGCGTGTGTGTTTATTTTTACTTGTTTACTAGTATATGCCCGCGGTTCCGCCCGCGTATATGTCGGTTATCGTGGCAAAAAGTAGACTATGTGCTATTCTAATGTATCAGCTATATTACTGTAAAGTTTCATCCAAATCCGTTGAGTAGTTTTTACGGGAAAGAGTAACAAACATCCATCGATACAAACTTTCGCGTTTATAATATTAGTATGATGACTAAACTCGTCCACTCGCCCACCCCTGTAACTCCCATACAACAGGATCAACAGCAGTGACCCACTCACGAATACACTGAGTTATGACACTGACACAACAAAATTAATGAGAAGAAAACTAGATTAGTTGGAAAATAATTCCCTCCCAAACAGAGCGAGTGATAAAATGAAATAAGGAAAAAGATGACACATTTTAGAAGTGAAAATTTCTTTAGACGCGTTGAGCACATTTTGGGTGAACCAAAAGTTTGAAACTCGCGTCATCGTTACCACGCGCTTTCCATGTATACTGTGTGTAGAAGTACATAGATATACCTCCGTGCGTTATTTTAAACAAGTTTTAATTTTAGATCAAACAATTAATTTGAATATCCAAAAAAAAAAACCAACTGTTTGCAACGTAAACGTTTGTTTGTAATTTATAGTTTTAAGTTTTCACTTCTATCGGCAGTCCCCATGGCTGCTTTTTTATTAAAGCCGTGAAGCTCAACGCAGACCCTCCAGCCCAGCTTCCTACAGGTAAGCCTACCACCGCTGTCGAGGGCCTTTTCCCGCAGCTGGCGAAATTCACACCCACGTCGAAGGCCTACTTGGTTGGACCGAAGCATGTGTATAGCCATGCGATAGCCAGAAGCGCAAACACTCCAGGGATGGCGAGAGCGAAACATCTCAGGACATGTTGCCTCCTAAGGTTGAAGGCAGCCGTCACGAACTCCAGTCTCGGCCCCGCCTAGCTCTGCCATAAAAAAAAAGGTTCCCCCACAACTGTATCCCTACGTTTCGTCGTGTGGGGGCTTGCGTAGGTCGATGAACTCTGGGGCTGCGCCGGTAGAGCCACTTATGCCGGATTGGCCCAGAGGGAGACTCCAGACTAAACGGGATACCAGACGGAGTCTGATTCTAGACTGCCGCGATGGGCATTCCAGGCGTCCTTCTGCTCTAGCAGAAGGTGTATTGGAGTGCGAGTAGGCGAGCTCGGTGTGCACTCACACTGCCTCCGAGCGGGTAACACAGGAACTAGTCTTGTGTTGCCCTCGCCGCTACCACGTAATCCTACTAGGTTGTCGAGTTAGGTCAAGTCTCTGACTCGACTGGGACCGTGGGTCTTGGCTTAACCGCCCGGACCGCGAGGAAGAAAACCTCTATAAAAATTACCCTGAATCCCATGTTCTGGTGTGTGACCAGGGGATGCATGGCTGATGGGTAGTTCAGTCGCAAGCACACTCCCAGCCAGGGACCAGCGGACCCCTCGGTTGGGTTACAAATTTTCGCTTGCCCGGGTATTGGGGATCTCTGTCCGGGTGGACCGTTAGTTCTCCCCACCTCGTGGGATTAGTTATGCAGTTGAATTCAAATC